>JBBPBX010015486.1:0-10329 GCA_038048925.1 Garcialebias charrua | reverse complement strand
CTTGTCTTGTCTGCAGCTCCTCAGGAAGCACCTCGAACGCAGATTAAGGCCCTGTTTACACGGCGCGTATTTTGAGTGGAACCGCTCCTTTCTCTCTGCGTCTTTGCTTATCGCTTACACGAGTCCACAAAGAGGGGGGCTTTGACTCCGATGGTTTTTGAACCCAGCCTCCAGAGTGGATCTTTTTCGCTGACCCCCCGTTGATAATGTAAACATCTCCCGCGGAGCTTTTGTTTGAACACATGCACGCAGCACGCACGCGCAGACAGCCGGCATTTTAACAATGGCGGTGGACTGGACAGTGGACACACGCACCACTTTCTGAACTATAGCTGATGGAATATATTTTGATTCTCATATTTAATTATTCTACACCTTACCTGCATCTGTGTTGGAAGAGAGCCAGCTGCCTGGATCCAGTTGTCTGTTAACGAGGCAGTCGGACATTTCACGTGTCACGCTGCACTATAACATACTAAATGTGCTATATATTAACAGTTTAACAATAATAAACAGTATTTATGTTAGCGTGGGAGATATTTAAATTTATCTGAGCTAAATGAAGCTATCTGGACTCGTTACGTCATGCCTAACATGCTGCTGAAAATGAAGACACCAGGTTGATTTTTAATTTATTTGTTTATTCAACACCACAAACTCATGTCACAAACACTGAGAATTAAATTGAACACTTTTAAAAACACGTTAACCGAACTTTAATGAACTGGACTCTGTTGTTTTCATCCTGGTGGACACTGGACCCACATCCGGTTCGCTTCGTGGAACGACAGCTTCGACCTCGCAGGAAAAAAATAAAAATAAAACCTCAGTTGGTTGTTCTGTGATCGAACTAAACACAAGGAAACATTATTAAGAACATTGTTTACCTTGTAGCGCTGCTGGAAATCAGCTGATTCTCACGGACTAAAGTCAGACATGTTGACGCGGTTCCGGTCCAGTCAGCAACTGGTGTGCAGCTTGTTAGATGAAGCGGTCCCACTTGGTGTCAAATCTGTTGACTCTTATCCAAATTCCAGCTTTAACTTGTTGTTAACTTGTTGACAACAACTTGTAGTTAGCTGATTTTAGCCAGAGAGGAAAACAGGCTGCCTCGGCTGCTCTGTTTGTTTACCTCAGGCAGCACGCATGCGCAGTAGTGAAGGTTCCAAAAATCACAGCGGCATCTAATGGCCCAGCATGGTAACTACAGTGAAATCATGAGGACGGGGGAGAGAGTCGTATCCACAGAATTCGCCCGTGTCAACGCAAAACTTTTCACCTAATTAACATACCTAAAACATCAGTTTCCCCCACACATGCCGTTTTCGCATTGGCCAGCCCTCAATGCCCCGGGCCGCCCCTGGGTGGCTCTGGGCCACCCGCGTTCATTACGCATTTGCCGCAGAGCCGCCTTGAAGTGGGTGGGCAGTTCTCTGGAAGTGGGTGGGGTGCTCTCTTCACGTGGGTGGAGTGTTCGTGTTTTAAGAGAGGAGACTCCGCTAAAAAAAAATTGTTAGCTGGATATATATATATTAGTGTTTCTGAGTTTAATTTTTGTTAATAACTGATCACAAATCAGCTTATGTTACAACGTAAATAACAACGAAGCGCGCACCCATTTCCGCCTTTCAGCGCGACCTGAATGTCATTAAAATATAACTAATATTGTCTAACTGTTGCGCGCAGCCAGGGTTTTAAAATATAACTAATAATCTCTAACTCCTTTGCGTATCTAGAATGTCAAGAGTGGTGATTCCTTCATAAGCAACGTGAACTCCTAAAAAAAACAATCCGCCGCTGTGGCTTACGGGGTTAATGCTGTTGTGTCTTGACCAGACGAAGCGGGTTCGCGTCCCACCTGGGACAATGTTTTTTTTTTACGTTTGTCTTTTATTGGAGTAAATAAAAAGGAGTTTGTTTGGTAGATAAAAAGGAGTTTGTTTGGTAAAATGCTTAACAAAACTCCTTTTTATTTACTCCAATAAAAGACAAACGTAAAAAAAAAAACATTGTCCGAGGTGGGACGCGAACCCGCTTCGTCTGGTTAAGACACAACAGCATTAACGCCGTATGCCAAAGCAGCAGATTGATTTTTTGGGAGTTCACGTTGCTTATGAAGGAATCACCACTCTTGACATTCTAGCTACACAAAGGAGTTAGAGATTATTAGTTATATTTTAAAACCCTGGTTGCGCGCAACAGTTAGACAACATTAGTTATATTTTAATGACATTCAGGTCGCGCTGAAAGGCGGAAATGGGTCCACGCTTCGTTGTTATTTACGTTGTAACATAAGCTGATTTGTGATCAGTTATTAACAAAAATTTAACTCAGAAATACTAATTCAGTTAACAATTGTTTTAGGGGTTTCTGTAGTTCAAAGGTGGGCACCGCTAATTAAAAAATTAGTTCCACAATTTCTAAAACGCTTATTAATTTTTTTAGGTCCACAATTTCAAAAGCACAAATGTCTTATGAAAATTAGGGGAAGCTAATCTAATCCGCTATTTATATATTTATATATTATATATATATATATATATATATTTATATATAGCCGGCAGCGTTATCAATATTTGCACTACACTGCCAACTGAAAAGTAACAAAAATGATCCTAAAAGGATGAAATTACAAAAATCAAAGGATTTATTTAATACTTTACGTACATATATTCTATTGGGCCACGAAATTAACAAAAAATAGAATGATCTTTTAATCCCTAAAACCACGTTTAAATCTCAAATACACGGGTGTGTCGCCACCGCATTTATACATAAAAGTAACCCAAAATACATGAAACTAACAACTCGCCGTCGAATGGTCGACACAAAACACACAATAAACTCCTCCGGCCACGTTAATTTGGCTTGAAACAGCGGTGTTATTTACGGATTTCATTAGTAACCCAGCACTACCGGTGTAACAGGCAGACACAGTTAGCGTCTATAGGTAGTCAACAGATTTAATGAAAAGTAACTAAAATACATAAAAATAACGACTCACCGTCGAATGGTCATCACAAAACACACAATAAAATCATCCGGCCACGTTAATTTGGCTTGAAACAGCGGGTTATTTACGGATTTATGAAGACACCGAGCGCAGCCAGCTACAGAATTAGCCCCTGAGTTCAACTATGACCCGGAAGTTGTCAAGATGGAATAGTCCATTTTTAGTAGGGGGATAAAGAAATCGACCGTTTTTTTTATTGCGTATTTAATGATCGTTTTCATCGTAACTATAATTATTTTTATGTTAAATGTACATTAACAAGCATGAGCAATGTTAGTGATGTAGGTGACTGCACGGGGCGAGGCGGGGCCGGGGCCACTGCTGAAATGGGACCCCCAGGCATTTACCTACATGGTAGAGCCCAGTCTGTTCTCAGCTCTGCCCCCCTCCCCCTCACACCCTTTCCTCCTCTGCTGTTTACGTGGGGAAAAAGGTAAAAAACAAGCAGCATAAAAGCTTGTAAATAAGTTTATTGGTTTTTACTGATAGATAATTAGTTATTAGCGGTACTGCATTTTAAATAAAAATAGCATAAATCCGCTTATGAATTATAAAAGTTAGTCAATTCACAAAAACGCTGACAAAAAGTTTAGGTCCACTGTAAGCGGAATAGCGCTTTAGCGCTCTCTAGCGGTCTGTGCCCACCACTGCTGTAGTTAAATATGAATGAAATTCAACCCTTGCGCTGAGGTTGTTTGAATGAGTCCCGCCCCTGTTGCAAACAACGAATCAAATGAGAGCAGTACATGACGTGAAACTGGGTCCGTCAGGGCTCGGCCCGATAGAACCACGGTGAAGATGGTTCCAGAACAAGGGTGGATCCCGGGCGGAAAAGGTAAATGCGAAGACGCCGAACCCGGGTTAGAAGCTGGGAGAGCCGGGGAGGGCTGGCCAATGCGAAAACGGCTACAGTGTCCGTGTAAACAGGGCCTATGATGGATTGGGTTGTATGGGCAAATCAATTCTATTGACAAGATTTCAACAAAAGGCAAGGCACGGGGGAGCCGGCCCATCCCCCGCAGACTGACCGGGAGGATACGTCATGGATTCCTGGAGTCAATGGAATGGTGACGCGTCTCGCTCTCTGTGCTCTGTGAGGACGTGAAGAATCTGGATTAAATTGGATTTATGATGGCAGCGCTTTGCTTTTTGGCGTTTTGTGGAGCACTGGCCTATCGGCAAATGAGGGAGAATCAGCAGGAGTTAATGCCATGTTGGAGCACCCGAGTCTGATCTGGGCCGTGACCTCGACAAATCAGCTGTTTTACGAGCTAATCCGGAAGGTGAACACGATCTCTGAGGATCGCAGATCACCTGCACGGTTTGGGACTCTGGACGCTGTACTGGTCAACGTCTGAGGAGTCATAGCTTGGATCAGTGGAAAAAATCCCGAATTGGATCATATTTGGATCAAAATTGCCCAGTAGGACTGAAGGTTGCAGAAATTACACTGTGTGCCTGAAGTGAAAAATATTTATGTTATTCCTATCTGACTTCCCTAAACAACCTTGGAAAAGGCTGGTGATCAAATTTCTCTTGAGACGTGCTTACTGAGGACAACAGCTGCATCCTAACTACTGTATCGCTACCCCCCCAGAGAACTTTTCTGTGAGCGTTATCGGAGGCCGGCTGGTTACATCTCAGAACTGTTGCTATCTGGAATGGCTCATGGACAGAAATCTCACTGCCTCAACCTCAAAATGCATAAATGTGATGTGTCATAAATGTGGCTTGCTGGTAGAGTTTTTTTGATGTATCATATAGTGTCTGTAAGACAAAATGTGATAGAATCTTTTTTTGAATACCACTGATTACCTTATTGTAACCTTCCTTTTTTCCATATCGGTTTGTGGCGGCGCGGATTAATTTCTGCTGCGGCTGCGTGTGCACGTCCACCTCTCAAGGATGTGTGTGCGTCAATTGCAATGTTTTTGTGCTCCGGTGCAATGACGATGCCAATAAACATATATTCTATTCTTCTATTCTGCATAATGACAGATATAGTAATTATATTTATTATCTGCGACAATTTTGTGTCTACTTTGTTTATTCTGTTTTTTTAACTTCATTGTGTGTGTTGGCTGTTGTTTGTTTGTACGGCACTTTGGTTGGCCTTGTTGCTGTTTTAAGTGCTCTATAAATAAAATGGTATGGTATGGTATATCTACTGTCCACATACATACAGAAGTACACATACCATATAATATGCATGTATTTAAAACATACACATACTCACATTCCATATATACATGGTTACACAATACATATACAGTATACATCTACATAACAGTATAAGCTTTTATAATTTTACATTTTTAGGCTCTTTTAAAGCTCACCAAAAAAGCATATCATTTGAGATCATCATTCAGTTCATTCCACAGTTTCACGCTGATAACTGAAATACATCTGGATTTTACTTTACTTTTTTCTTTATCTTGTTCAAATATTAACAAACCTCGTGAATTATATTTACTCTCTCTTAACTTAAATAATTTCTGAATTCTAGAAGGAAGATTCAGTGCTTTATTTCCAGTATTTTTATATAAACAATGTCATTCAATTTTAAAGTATTACTTGGAATAAAAAGTTTATTAGTTGGTTCACAATAGCCCACTTTATTAATAAGACTACTATAATTGCTTTTTTGTAACTTTTTTAATATGTCAAAAATTGTTTTATTTGCATTTCCCCATTATTACAAAGTACTTGTCATATTGTTCAGAAAGTTGGGGAAATGCAAATAATGTGCCTCACAGTAAGAAGGTCCTGGGCTGAAGCTTCAAGTTGGATCTGTGTGGAGTTTGCAGTTTCTCCTGCTTGTATGGCTTTCCCCCAGATACTCCAGTTTCCAGCCACAGTCCAAAAACATGCATGTTCAGATTGCCTTCAGGCCTCCCTTGAACAAGAGATGTGTGATTTTTATGGGATTTGCCTGTGGAAAAAAATGCTAATAAAACAAATGCAACAAATTTTCTAAGACAAACTTGTGTGTGTGGAATCTTGGGAAACCCTTTTCCTGAAATATACCAGGGATTGAGTGAGAGCAGAATGACCTTTCAGACAAAACAGTTGCTGTAATAAAGGAGGGGTCCTTTAGTCTTACAGTGGACAAGTGGTTGTTGAGTTTTACAAATCATGAATTCACAGGATCCCAAAGGTAGACCCCATCCTTTATTTAGCTGCTGATTTTAGTTGAAAGTAGGTTAAAATAGAAGCATTGTGTGTTTATCATAATAAAGAAGTGTGGTTTTACTATTCTTTTTTAATGACTGCATATTGACATATTGACACCTACCTACCTACCTACCTACCTACCTACCTACCTACCTACCTACCTACCTACCTACCTACTTACCTACCTACCTACCTACCTACCTACCTACCTACCTACCCACCTACCTACCTGCCTGCCTGCCTGCCTGCCTACATACATAGTACATACATATGTATGTTTCTTCCTTAGATAAATAAGTTTACTTATTAGCTTTTGTATATTTCTGTTCAGTGCCCCGAGATGACTTCTGTTGTGATTTGGCGCTATATAAATTAATTGAATTCAATTCAATTGTTACTTGGAGAAATTATGTTGGATTTGTTTAAGACTAATAACTTAAATTTGATTCGCTCCACCATTATGATGAGACCCAGGCCTCAGCCTCACAGTCATAACCCTTTCTCCTGATGAAATAAATATGCTCAGTGTTGAACCCCCACAAAAGGATGATCTCACATATTGTGCACTATCATACTCTAGAGATGTCATGGGATTTTATTGCGTGTCAGAGCTCTGGCAGCAAGAATTATGCACCTCTAACTGCATCACGTCTGTTTTACATAACATGAAAATGGATTCAATTTGCTATAATTTGTACTTTTTTATTTCAGTTTTGTTGCAAATTTTTATACATACATTCAAACCCCAATAAAGGCAATTTGAATTTGAATTTTCTAACACTTCTATTAATATTAGCAGCTGTTTTTAACCAGTTTCTTCCTGTGGGGCCCCAGGGGAAATTTAACTAAACCACTGATGGAATTACCTAGAACTGGACTTATTTCACGCTGCTGCACACACATCAACAATAACATCTTTTTTAAAAAGTATGCCACAATTAGTGTCAAGTATTTGGATCCATAATTGGTTTGGATTGTCTCTTCCTCCAGACAAATTGACGAGACTTGTCTTTGTGTCCTCAGAGGAGTTTTCATGGACGTGAAGAATCTACCTCATTATCACCGTCACACTTTCTCAGAATTGGAAAAAGTCCACCAGCTTTCCCAAGTGTTTTATGTCTACATTCATCTTGCTTAGCCTCATCATGACCAATTTAGTGAAAGTTCTGTGTTCAAGGCTGTATAAGCATTATCAATTATTTGCCCAGTTTTCAGCCAGTTCTGAAATCATATCCATTGATTGAAGCAAAGTATTTAGCCATGCTTACAAAAAATAATCTATTTTAACTGTGACTTACAATGTATATGTGTTTGACGTGCTAAATTTCAAGAAAGCCTTTAAGTAAAGCGTATTCTTTTTCTCTTATCCCTCTTTTTGTCTGCCATATAGAACCAAGAGGGAGAATTGGAAAAACTCTCAATTAGGGGTGGGCAATATGGCTCAAATATTATATTGTGATATTTCAGTGCATTCTGACGATAACGATAAATTTCGTGATATAACAACAACAAAAAACACAACAACAACCAGAAATCAAAGTTATTTATTTGCCAAAATTAACTTAACATGTTGCTTTACAGTATTATATATATAAAAACAAAACAAAAAACAACAAGGGATAATTTTACTGAAATTACTTTATTTAGTAAAGTATTCAGTCTCCAAGTATAAAAAATAAAATTAAAAAGATCCTTCTGTTATTTAGATTGAAAAAGTCTGCACAAAATATAGATCAATAAAATCCACCACAAAAACTAAAGTGCAGGTGTAGTTTCCCAAAACAACTAAATAAAATGAAGCTTAAAATCTGTTGAGCATAAATGAAACCTACAACAAAATATATGTTGTCTTTAAATGAAGTATAACTTCCAGAACTTGTAACAAGGTGATCAGCTGACTCTGAAGCTTGCTGGTGTTTCAGCTTCATCTGTTCCTGCAGGAATGATTCATTTTTTTTAAACAGATCTGTCTCTGATCACCTGCTTCTTGATCCGTGGACCGACTGTGGAACTCAAGAGACAGTTGAGCTGTGCGTGTTTGTACCAACAGTTTAGAGTGGGGGAGACGCAGCCTGCACCGGCAGCTCAAAGCGGGGTGCGGGGAGGGGGAGACAGTTGAGCTGTCTGTACCTACAGTTTAGAGCTGGATGGAGAGACAGCTGAAACGTATGTTGTTTGTTTTTAGCTTTTTAGCTAGCTAGTCATGCACGTAACTACTTAGTGTTACACCAGTACCGACAGGTGGAGGGGGGTGCGCAGTTCGGTTTGGTCTTTCGAAGTGCTTGGTTGTTAAGGGGGCGGGACGCCCTGACATATTACGTCATGAAATTAGCATATCATGATATCATTTTTTTGCCCGGGCAAGCTTTTTTTTTTTTTTTACCGGTATTATCGTGAACGATATGATATGGCCCAGCCCTACTCTCTATCCATCTGTACATGTTGAGGATGATTACTAGAAAAAATAAGTGAGGTACCAACTTCCATTTTAGTGTGTGACTACATCCAGGTAAAAGAAAGGTTTATTTCGGAAATTGGGTTGCCAGGTCAAAATCCAAGATAGCTGCCATCATAAACGCCCGTCCATGTTGTAACCAAGATAACATAAGAGAGATACTGACTTCTGTTCTAGGGTGTTGCTGCATCTACGTACAAGAAAGGTCATCATTAAAAATGGAGTTAAAATCAAACATCACTGCCTCTTTCCTCAAATGACTGAGGTGGTAGAAGATTAATTTATTGTGGCCAAGGCCACCATTGGCCACCCCCTGGGTAAAAAAGCTTTCTCCACTTGCAAGGATTCATCACTCTGTCTCTGACAAGCCCAAAATAAAATCTCCTACCTCTTCTCTTAAACTCATTGTAACTCTTACCCACTTGAATGTCTTGCATCAAAAACATTAAAGTGCCTGTAACATGCACATCCTACAAATATGAAAAGTAGAAGCCAACATCTTAAAATTCAATTCAAAAATACTTTATTAATCCCAACAGTAAATTAATTGTTGTTGTAGCTCATCCTGGTTTCATTAAGAGTTGTTATAGATGCTGATTGCTGTAGCAGTCCGTCCCACAGCAGATCTGAAAAAAACTGACCTCAAATGCCAATCCATTCATCCAGATCCAGCAGACCTCCTAGTTCTCTTGGGCAGCAGGACCACCCAAATGCCAGGAAGAAACCCCACCCTGAGCGATGGCCATTCCTCTCAGAAGCCTGCTTCATCAGTCTGAGGAGTCTCAAGTAAACGGTTTCCCCACCAAGCAGTAAACTCCTTAAGTGGACCAACCAGTTTGCTGGAGATAAGATGGTTTCTGGGGGCCGTCCTTTGCCTCATTAACTCCTCCCAGGAAGGCAGCCACAGCCAAAGTGGTTCAATGCATCAAAGTAATGCTCAATCATCCAGGTACCAAATCCAATAATGCTCCATCTGGTCATCAGGGACAGGACAGCCCCCAGCATCTTATCTCCAGCAAACTGGTTGGTCCACTTAAGGAGTGTACTGCTTGGTGGGGAAACAGTTTACTTGGGACTCCTCAGACTGATGAAGCCCTCCGGATAGAAGGCGAAACGTCTTTCTACAAAAAAGAAACTGTCCAGATGACCTGACGGAGCATTATTGGAATTGGTACCTGGATGATTGAGCATTACTTTGATGAGGACTCATGTTGTGTTGTAAAGAGCTTTGAGTGTCTTGATAAGATAAAAAGGAGCTATATAAGTACAGTCTATTTACAATTTTAACCATTTGGTTTGGTTTAACAATTCCCACAAGATTATTCTATGATCTGGCACATTTTCTTTTGAACTTGGCTCAGCCAAGTGAAATAGGAAGTGCCACAAAAGGAGAACTCTTTCAAAGGGGGAACTCCCTGTTCTTTATTATTTATTGAAACCATTTTTTTCAACTCTTTCTCTTCTTTATCTCTCTAATAGTGACAAAAATAATCTAAAACATCAGATTCTTCGCTACTGTCTGTGTTGTTAGCCATTGTAGCAAAACTCTGTTCAAATGCTGTGCCCTGCTTTGTCGTCACTTCCTTTTACGTTCCAAAAAAACATTCATAGTTATTACAAAACTTAATGTCAGTGTCACTTTAATGTTTACCTAGAAAGTTCCTGGAGAAACTTTGATGCGTACCAT
>JBBPBX010015485.1:15065-49393 GCA_038048925.1 Garcialebias charrua | reverse complement strand
TGACTCCAACAGACTTCTGTGCAGCCTTCACCACTCTCTGCAGAGCTTTCCTCTCTTCAACTGTGCAGCCTCCATGCCACACGTTGATGCTGGAGCACAGGATGCTCTCCACTGCACACCTGTAGAAGGAGGTGAGGACTGGGCTGCTCAGACCAGCTCGTCTCAGCCGTCTGAGGAAGTAGAGTCTCTGATGACCTTTCTTGATCAGGCTGGTGGTGTTGTTGCTCCAGCTGAGGTTATCATTCATGTGTACACCCAAGTATTTGTAGCTGGAGACCACTTCCACTGCAGACCCACCTATTTTCAGTGGGGCATGGGTGTGTTTGTTCCTTCTGAAGTCCACAATCATCTCCTTTGTCTTCTTCACATTCATGTGAAGATTGTTCTCTTTGCACCAGCTCTCCAGGTGTTCCACCTCCTGTCTGTAGCTGGACTCATCATTGTTTGTGATGCATCCCACCACCGCTGTATCATCTGCAAACTTAACAATATGACAGCCTGGAAGTGTGGCTGTACAATCATATGTGAGCAGAGTGAACAGAAGGGGGCTCAGCACACATCCTTGAGGAGAGCCAGTGCTGAGGGTTATGGTGGAGGAGGAGAAGTTGTGGATCTTCACGGACTGTGGTCTGTCTGTTAAGAAGTCTAGTACCCAGTTACAAATAGAGGGGCTTAGTCCAAGTGTAGATAGTTTGTCTATCAGAGTTTGGGGGATCATGGTGTTGAAGGCAGATGTGAAGTCCACAAAGAGCAGACGCACGTATGAGTCCTTCTGATCCAGGTGGGTGAGAGCAGTGTGGACCACGGAAGAAATGGCGTCCTCTGTTGATCGGTTCTCACGGTATGCGTATTGATGAGGGTCCTCATTGATGTTGACGGTTGCCTTGATGTGGGACATGACCAGTTTCTCAAAACATTTAGCGACTATCGGGGTGAGGGCCACCGGTCTATAGTCATTCAGACCAGTCACTGTGGAGCTCTTTGGGACTGGGATGATGGTCGCGGTCTTCAGGCAGGTGGGAACTAACTCCAGTGCAAGTGAGGTGGTGAAGATGTCAGCCAGCACCTCACAGAGCTGGTCCGCACATTCCTTCAGAACTTTCCCTGGGATGTTGTCTGGTCCGGTTGCTTTATGAGGATTAATCTTTCTGAGACTGCCTCTCACTTCTGCTGCGGACACCCTGAGATGCTCTTCATCTGGTGATGAGGTGAGTCTGGTGCTAGCAGGTCTGTTTGGATCATCAAAACGTGCATAAAACTTATTGAGGGCATCAGGCAGAGATGGGTCCCTGGGGCATTGTTTGTTTTTGCCTTTGTAATCTGTTATGCATTTAATACCCTTCCACATGCTCCGTGGGTCTTGTGAGGTGAACTGTCCCTCGATCCTCTGTGCATACGTGGCCTTGGCCTTCTTAATGCCATCCTTCAGTTCATTCCTGCTTTTCCTCAGCTCCACTTTATCTCCTGACTTGAATGCAGTGTCTCTGGCTGCTAACAAGGCGTGAACTTCTCTATTTAACCAGGGTTTCCGGTTTGGGTAGGATTTCACATATTTTTTTATGGATACATTCTCAGAGCATGTACTGATGTAACCCAGGACTGAGGAAGCATACAGTTCCATGTCCACTGAACTTCCATCAGTAGCTGCTTCCCTGAAAACAGACCAGTTTGTCCTCTCAAAACAGTCTCTCAACAAGGGGGAACTATCTTGAGGCCAGATTGTTATTTGTCTTTGTTCCGGCTTGGACCGCCTGAGTGGAGGGAGTTCTCTTGGCGCCAGGATCAGAGACTCGTGGTCGGAAGCTCCGAGCGCTGGGCGTGTCTTCGCCGTGTATGCCCCCTTTACATTTGTGAAGACTTGGTCGAGTGTTTTATCTCCTCTCGTAGCTGTGAAGACGTTCTTATTGAAGGCTGGGAGGGAGACTTGAAGATCAACGTGATTGACGTCCCCGCAAACAATGAAAAGCCCCTCAGGATATTTACACTGCAGCGAGGTGAGTAAGTCATGAATCTCTCCCTGGGCGTCATTAGCATTAGCATCGGGGGGTATGTAAAAAGCTGTTATTAAAATCACAGCATGGTCGCGCGGAAGATAATGCGGCCTACATCTAACTGTGATCAACTCCACGGCAGCTGAACAAAGCCTTTTAATCACGGAACAGTTCGTGCACCAGTCTTTGTGCACGTAAATACAAACACCGCCGCCTCGCGTTTTCCCCGTAAGCACAGGAAATTAAACAAAAATGCATAGAATTACAAAGCCATCTTATGTGTCATATGATGCATTGTTGAGAAGAGTGTTACGTTTTCTGCATTGTTCTAACCAAATACAGCATTAGCTCGAGTTTAAAAAAATTTACTCACATGCAGAAGAAGAACTGCAGCAAGAAACGACTGACCCTGACAGTAACCAATTTCGTCATCATAGACAGAGTAGGCCTGTAAGAAAGAGGCAAAGATGAATATTTAGATTAATCATGTATTAGCAACAAACTGCAGATCACTAGCAAGGAATCATTTAATTGTTAAAGGCTCAGATTTTACTTGAACAGCAAATTATTACAACTGGAAGTGTTGAGAAAAAGACTTTATATCGTAGCATCTAGAAATCTCCAACTAAGGCTGTCCAAGTAAATTAGATTATTTATATAAGTTGATGTATTTCAACAACACAAAGACAGGCTTATTTTTTTATTGAATTCATTTGATTTCAATTTTTATGGAATTTTCAAGTATGATATTTATAGTAAATACGATAGTATCAGAATACGCTTTATTATCATTGCACCGAAGTACAGCGAGATTATGTTCCGTACAGTCGTCCGAAAGATGGGTAGAGTGTACATGGCTGCAGCTCCTAGGAGCTTGGTTCCCCTATTCTTTAGACAGTAAAGGGGAAAGACCATGAGGATGGGATACTGGTATTAAAAAAAACAATCTCTTCACACCATGTCCTTGTCAGGACATGATTTAAGACATTTTAAAAAAACTCTACTAGCAAGCACATTTATAGACACATTACATATGCATTTGACGACAAGGCGGTGAGATTTGTCCATGAAGCACTTCCAGATAGACCATAGTCCTGATAAGATGTTAATGTCAGCCGGTACAGTTCTGATGAGCATTCACAGAAGTTCTCGAGAGTGCGTGGATTGGGGGGGGGGCGTGGATAGAGCAGATCCTTCTTAGTTTACACATACCCAGGAGCAATTTGATAAGTTGGCCTGTTCAAGGCCAAACGGGGAGGCCAGTTTAGGATAAGCCACAGTTGTTTTTGTGTGGGTAGACTGTTTTTCTCGTTAACCTTGAGTATCCAAAATGGCCAGATTTGTGGGCTTTCCACTGATCCGTGCTTATTAGCCTTCTCAAAGGTCGACTCCAACATCAATCAATCAATCAACTTTATTTATATAGCACATTTTAAAAACCACAGGGTTGACCAAAGTGTTGTACAATAACACAAAAGACAAGGTAATTAAAAACGATAAAGAAATAAAAAATAAAACATACAAAGCATACAAAAATAAAAAATACATATACCAGTCTTACTGCAAGTGTGTTAAAATGCCATAAAAGATAAGATTACATGTAAAGCCAAGGAATAAAAGTGTGTTTTTAAAAGAGATTTAAAAACAGGAAGAGAGGAGCCTGTCTGACACTCAATGGTAAGTTGTTCCACAACCTGGGAGCAACAACAGCAAAAGCGCTGTCACCTCTGAGCTTCAACCTAGTTTTGGGGACTGTCAACATCAACTGATCAGCTGATCTTAGAGATCAGGGAGGGCAGTAAGGTTGAAGCAGCTCAGACAAATATGGTAGGGCAAGGTTGTTCAGGCATTTAAAAACAAACAGCAAAAGTTTAAAATGAATTCTGTAGTGCACAGGGAGCCAGTGAAGGGATGCCAGGATGGGAGTAATATGCTTGCGCCTACGGGCCTGAGTTAACAGGCGAGCAGCAGAGTTCTGCACGAGCTGCAGACGGGCGAGAGAGGTCTGGCTGATGCCTACATACAGTGCATTACAGTAATCAAGACGAGCTGTGATAAAAGCGTGGATTAATTTCTCCAAGTCAGGTCTTGCTAGGATTGGTTTCACTTTTGCTATTTGACGAAGTTGATAAAAACTATTCTGAACAACACTGATCTGTTTATCAAATTTAAAATCAGACTCAAACTTCACCCCCAGATTGGTGACACAATCACTGAGATAAAATGACAGTGAGCCAAGGTCTTTGCTGGGAGAAGGACAGCAACTCGGTCCAAACATCATAACTTCAGTCTTGTTCTCATTTAGACTAAGGAAGTTTAGAGAAAACCATGCCTCAACATCATTAAAGCAGTGTGTAAGTTGCTGGAGTGTATTGTTTTGTGCCAGGGGAAGCTAGATCTGGCAATCATCAGCATAGAAATGAAAAGAATTGCCATGCTTTTTAAAAATTGAGCTGAGGGGTAGTAAGTAAAGAGCAAATAAAAGAGGGCCAAGGATGGAGCCCTGGGGTACGCCATGTGGAAGTGGAGCAGTGGAAGAAATAAAATTGTCAATTTTTACACAGAAACTCCGATTGGTTAGATATGACCGAAACCATTTGAGGGCAGCACCCCTGATGCCCACACAGTGCTCAAGACGAGAAATTAAAACCCTGTGGTCAACAGTGTCAAATGCAGCAGACAAATCTAAAAGCACTAAAACAACAAACTTTCCAGAATCTGTTAAAAGGAAAATGTCATTTGAAACCCTCAAAAGTGCACTCTCTGCTGGCGAGTTCCAGAAGCCGCAAGTGGCCTAAGATTCTCGTAAATCACTTCCACCTTATGGTTGAGCTCATAAATCAGCGAAGTCTGAGAGCTCGAAGCACGACTTAATCCTTCACATAAGGTCAGCAGCTTTGCCATGAGTGAAACTGCTGCCGCCGTCCTCCGTAATAGCCGAAAACATAGGTATCCAATGGTGTCAAAAAGCAGAAACCCTGCTATCATAAATCCAATTATGTATAAATCTTCGACATCCTCTTGAGACAACACAGAAAGGCACATCATTTCCCACTCTCTCCACAGATCCACGACGTACCCGGCTGCATGCATCTCAGCGGGACACTAGGGTTCTCCAGCACCCTGTCACCTGGTTGAATACATTTTATCAACTGCATTGAAAATCCAGCTGACCAAATCCATAACAGTATTTTGCAATTCGGAAGATGTGTAAATAGAAGCTCCGATACACCGGACAGAGACCAAAAAAGCAGGAGGAAGGCAGAGATGGAAGAAAAGCATCTGTCTTGCTCGAGGGCAAGTGAGGAAAAAAGTAGACGTCCAATAAACCAATATTTTCTGTTCACCTTATCCAACAATGACAACCTTCACAGGAGAGGTTCAGTCATTTCATGTCTTGTACTTAAACACTTATTGAGGTAACATCCAGTCAATTTAAAAATTAGTACACAAAAATATCAATATTGTTACTAAAATAACGATTATGATTATATTGAGCAGCATTTGGCCCAGTGACTAAAATGCTTTAGTTAAAATGTATTTTCTATACTGTATATGAAAGTGTTTTTTTTTATCTTTTAATGCTCATGAAATGCACTTCTGATTTTAACAAACATCTGAGGATCAGCATCTTATATCTAGACAGCGTAAAAAGGAGAACATATCCTAGGAGACCATTTCTCACCAGCCCTTCAGTTTTTCCAGAACAAATTGCCCAAGGACTTTCTTTTTTCCCCCATGTTTGTTGGTGGCAATGTCACATTCTACACATCTTTCAAGTTTGTGAATGTAAAACTAAGCTTCTAAATCTAGATACAAAATCAACATTTTTAACAGACTTCCTAAAGAATAGTAAAGTGTTTAACAGCAGAAAAACAGAAATAAGTGTTTAATCTTTTCTTACAGACCATGGTAAAGGCACACTATAGTCGGTAAATGGACTGTAAATGGACTGTAAATGGACTGTAGCGCCTTTCTATCTTATCAAAACACTCAAAGCTCTTTACAACACAATCTGTGCCCTCATTTAACCATTCATACAGCACTATACTACTTCTGTACAAAGAATAATCAGTGCTTTAGAACATTCATACACCGATGGGACACACATCGGAGGCAGTGAGGGGTTCAGTGTCTTGCTCAGGGACACTTTGGCATGTGACTACTGGTGGAATCGAACCAACTCTTGCATTGGAGGACGACTGCTCTAACCACTCAGCCACAGCCACCATGTCGGTCCTTGCATCATCAGAGTTAAAGGACAGTTATAAAAAGTACTGCCTGCAAGAGAACTAGTACAGTATTTAAGTATGACACATTTTTGTAATTTACAGAACAATTTCTCCCAGCAGCCTTGGGTTTGAATCATGTTTCATCTTGTTTATAGTTTCAACCAAGAACATTGACAGTTTCACAAACAAACGATGGAGAAAGGTCTGAATGGAGTGGGGATAAGATTGTATAGATAAAATATTAAGGTACCAAAACAAGGCTGTTTACATAAAACTGACTTGAGTACTTGCAATGTTAAAAATAAAAAAGGGGGTAATATTCTCACTACAATAGGGCCGAATCAACAGAAACAAAAAATAATTGAGGAAGAAAGCAAAATCTATTACCCAGACAGATGTTTTGTCTGTTGCAGTACTTAGCTGAGGGACAGCCTGTTTAGTTTCATCATTTACAACAAATACAAAGGACAGATTCAAGAGACTTAAAGCTGACTTACTGCAAATATCATACTACTTAGTTAACACATGGACCTAATTCCAATGGGATAAAAAAGATCCAATGATCTCACAAAATATAAAAATCCATGCCACACATCTGTGCGTAAAAACGTTAAGTCATCAGTAAATGGTTATTTCAAAGCTTGCTTAAGACAAGGAAAATGCCAAAACGACCTAGAAAAACTAAGTTGACAAAGGATAAATATCCTCTGATATTTTGTCAGGTTGCACACTCTGCCACAACCAAACGGACCTTAACAGCAGTGAGTAAAGACGGTCTTTTCGTGTCTAAAAAATAAACGCAGAAGCTCCTAGTTCCACCCTTGATGTGTTCAGATAATTTGGCATTTGAAGTGAAGGTAATGAAGAAGTCTTGCAGTGCAGTCTTTCGTGTAATATACAAGCAGACATGCTTGATGGAGTGTGGCATTCACACGTCCCCAACTCGGCTGGGTGAAGTGCATTCTGACAGATGGATGGGGGAGGTCCTGGTGGGTGAAATCTAAATTTGTTGGCCTGGGCAGATAACAGGCTCAGAGGGGTGGATTACTGCAAAATACTGTATGCCTGTTTCTCAGCCTTCAAGAAGACAGTTTGCTCATATGTACGATGTATGACTGAAATGTTCTTAGTAAGTTTGAATATGTTATTAATGATCATGTAAAGCCACTCTGTAGGTCCGTCCGTCTATCACCACTTACCCATGGTCAGGTTGCAACCATGGATAAGTTTATGGTCAAGTTTAGAAGGGAAACCTAGACATCTCTCTCCCCAGCATCATCCCAGTTCCTCCTGGTGACATCCCAAGGTGTTCCCAGGTCATAGAAGGTAATTAATATTTCCATATTTGGGTTTACCACGAGTCTCCTTCCAGTGGGACCTGCTTGTAAAATCACCAGAGGGAGGTATCCTAGGATTCTGGAGATCCGTTTGGGGAAATTTTATAGGTTGTGAGCTACTCTTACAAGAAAAAGTAAATTCCAAATCGGTGTACGTTTAGGGAAACTTTACAGCTTTACTTTTTCTGTATGCAAAAAACAATTCAACGGGCTAATGTCAATTTGTCTCATCAAGAAGAAAAGAAGCCAAGAAGAATAAACGTGGCATTTTCCTCAAAAAAACAGTCAGGAGTGACAGGAGAATGACATCATGATGTGACTGATGGTGTCTGAACTCTGAGGTAAACAAGTATCTAAACACTTCACTTTGAAAACAGAAATACTTAAAGGTTCAGTATGCAGTTTCTGTAGAACTGCAGCAGTTAGAAATATTTTCAACAGGCAAAGCATTCTGATCCCTCCCCCTCAGAGCCATATGTGGCTCTGCCCCCTTGTGGTCTGTTGAATTTCAAATTCAAGCTCTGTTTTTATTGGCTGATTCAAATTCAAGCTCTGTTTTTATTGGCTGGTTACAAACTCTGTTTTTATTGGCTGGAAAATGGCGGGTCACCTTTTCTTTTTAGAAATGCTTATTTACCACCTGGAGAAGCAAGGGGACAATATTTTTTTTAATTTTTTTTCAGAGATTACCTGGCTAACATCAGTCTGTCAGGAGGTAGTGACAGAGTGAAGAAATATGTTCATAAAAAAAGCTACATACTGCAGCTTTAAAGGTCCACCGACATGATTTTTTTACTATTCATAAAATTGCTCAAAATATATATATTTTATCATTTAAATATGTTCCTTTATGCAAACAAAATGATAAATCACTTTAATTTTGCTTTAAAAGTGATTTTGAACTTCAAGCCGTGTTTAATCATGGGAAATCTGATTACACCCGAACGCACCATCTGTGATGTCACACCGGGCAGAGCTCTGGGCTTGTCACAGTGCGCAGGTATGAGCAGCTCGACATGAAGGTAAGTCTGATACAGCATCAGACCTAAATTAGATCCTGTTGTTTCTTGTTCCATCACCCAAACTATTTTCTGCTTCCCAAAATGAAGACAAATAGCTCAAATCTTCACATAGATTGATAAATTCGTCTGGTTTTAAATGGTCCGCTATTAAAGAGACCAGAGCCCTCTGCCCAGTGTTACATCACAGATGGTGCGTTCGTGTGTAATTGGATTTCCCATGATTAAACACGGCTTGAAGTTCAAAATCACTTTTAAAGCAAAATTAAAGTGATTTAGCATTTTGTTTGCAAAAATGAACATATTTAAATGATAAAAGATATATATTTTGAGCAATTTTATGAAAATTAAAAAATCATGTCAGTGGACCTTTAAGATGGGAAAATTAGCTGCAGTTATTTAAAAAAAGTAACATTTTCAATGAGGCTTTAAGTTGCATGAGCAGAACCCATCCATCCATAATGATAATAATAATCATTTTATTTAAAAGCACCTTTCAGGACACCCAAGGACACTTAACAAACCAATACAGTTCAAACATTATCAGCGACAAATTGAAATATAAAATACATAAAGATTATAAAATGTAAAATGATAAAAATACATTTAGTAGAGTTAATGATAAGCTAGTCTAAAGAGATGTGTTTTTTTCACACATCCATCCATCCCTCCATCCATCTCTCCATCCACCCACCCATCCATCCATCCATCCTCTTTACCCGTTTCTTCCTTTTCGGGTTGCGGGGGTCACTGGTGCCCATATCCAGCAGTCACTGTGTGAGTCGCCCACTCCTTTCTTTTACATCTAAAGTCTACCAGGGACAAGTTCAAGGTTCAAGGTTCTTTATTGTCATTCGCATAACATGTGGTACATGAGGTGGAACAAAATTGTGTACTTAAGGTCACAGTTATACCCAAACAGCAAAAATATTAAGTATAAAATAAAACAGTACTGTATACAGTATTGGAATCTAAGATACACACTAAGACGCTAAACGAATGCTAAACTATAGGCTAACAGATCTAAGATAAACGCTAAGCACCAATAATGTAAAATAATACAGTATATTAAACAGCAGCCCGAATATGAGTCTGTAGTGCGCAGATGGGTATGAATTCAGCAGCGTAAAGTATATGCTGCAGCATAAAGTAAACTAGAAAAAGGACTAAAACAGATGTTTCCATCAAAATATCCCATTTTAAAGTTATCAAAGTGTCACAAATGTTATAACTGTCAGTGTGTTGTAAAGGCAATTCAAGACTGCTAGAGAAGAGCTTCCAGGTAGAGAAGAGATTCCAGGTAGATGTTGGAGATTTTGTTTCTCAGTGATGGTGGCACGGTGGGTTTTGGTACTCTGGTTTCCTCCCACAGACCAAAAACATGCATGTTCAAATTCTTGAGAAGGTAGTTTATAATCAGCTAATGGCCTATCTCATTGAACATANGCGTTACAGGATTCATTTAAAAATACTTTTATTTACTTTTAAAGCTCTAAATGGCCATGCCCCTCCATACCTGTCAGAGCTGCTGCATTACTACACACCCTCTCGTTCGCCCAGGTCAGCTGACCAGTTGCTTCTGAGGGTACCGAGGACAAAGCGCAAGCTAGAGGGGACCGTGCTTTCTCTGTGGTAGCTCCTAAGCTCTGGAATGACTTTCCATTAGACATAAAACAGGCCTCTTCACTTGCTGTTTTTAAAGACTGTGTAAAGTGAATTTCAACATTTTCTTCAATAAACATTATAAATGTCGTAATTGTAATCTTGTAAATGAGTAAAAAGTCTCAAAATTGTAGCTCAATTAATTTTGGAGTTATAGATCAAACTGTGTATAAACACATTTCTCTTTCAGGATTTTTTAGGCGTGGTTTAAATGTGACCGCGTTTCGTCACGCGGTCACAAGCCCCACCCCCTGCAGCTCCAGCCGTTATAAATGCGTTCTTCGGTGGAGCCGTTCACTCGCTACCGACCGTCTCCCTCCAGTACTGGCGTGCTGCTGGAGCGACCACATGCCACCTGCACCTCCGCGCCCCCCCCCCCCGCGCGCGCGCGCGTGTGTGTGGCGATCAGACCCCGCATGCATGTGACCGGGTCGCGCGCGCGTGTGTGTGTGTGTGTGTGAGTGAGAGGCGATCAGACCCCGCATGCATGTGACCGGGTCGCGCGCGCGCGCGTGTGTGTGTGTGTGTGTGTGTGAGTGAGAGGCGATCAGACCCCGCATGCGATGTGACCGGGTCGCGCGCGCGCGCGTGTGTGTGTGTGTGTGTGTGTGTGTGTGTGGCGATCAGACCCCGCATGCGATGTGACCGGTTCGGACCGCGAGTCCGCTCATCTTCTAAAAATAGCGCTGATTATAACAGCGGAGTTATGTGTCCTCAACTTTAAAAACATAACCAGAGTTGTTTGTGCACTAAAAACAGCGTAACTCTTGGAAAAAGGAGCTGCTGGAAGCCAGAACTCAGCTTCCCCCTTATGCCTCCCCACACAGCTCAGCTCTGAAGGGGGCTGGACATGGCGCAATACTGCGCTGAAATCACGCCCATGTGCGACACGCCCCCAGCGTTCTAGAGCAAGGCAAAATCATGTATTTTCATGATTTTTGACACTTAATTTTATAAGGAAATCAATGTTTTTAATCAGTCAGATTTATATGGGTGATTAATAACACATATTTATGCCGTGTGACAAAATAAAAACACAAATTTAATTTCACTTTACACGGTCTTTAAGTCTCTTCTTAAAACCCATCTTTTTTTCTTTGGCTTTTGGTACAATCTGAGATGTTTTAACTTTGTTTTATTGTATTCATCATTTATTATTTTAGTACTGTTTTTAGACCCTTCCATTTTATGATTGTATTGTATTTTATGATTGTGTGTACAGCACTTTGGTCCTGTTGGGTGCATGAAGTGCTCTATAAATAAAGTTGGTATGGTATGGTATGTTAGGCTGACTGGTAACTAAATTGTCTCTAGGTGTGAGTGAGAGAGTGAATGGTTGTTTGTCTCGTTTGTCTCTCTGTGTCCCTGTGATGGACTGCAGACCTGTATGGTGTACCCCACCTCTTGCACAGTGATAGCTGGACATGGGCACCAGTGACCCCCACAACCCAAAAAGGAAGAATGGTTTAAAGATAATGGATGGATGGATGAATGGAACAGAAAACGAAAATTATCTCTAACAAAAAGCATGAGGCTTAGGTGCTCTTCCCCAGAGAATAAAGGTTAAAAATGAAAGGCTTCAGGCTTATTACTGAGTACGTTATGCAGATGAATATAAACTTTGTCCTGGATTCTCCATGCCTGTAAAGCTTCAAGATCCAAGCAACCTTATCAGCTGCAAATCTACATGGATTTGCATACAAATGAAGTCTGGCTCACAACTGACCTAGTTGGGACCAGACTGGATGCTAAACCCTCCTGACATTTTCTCCCAGAGCGCTGACCAAACATACTGTACATCTGCATTTATGAATTGATACCACATCAGTTTAAAATTTGTATTGTTTAAAATAAAATACACAAAACGTCAATGTTTTATCTATAATTACACTTCATAAATACCATTTACAACTCTGTTGTTTTCTAGCCATTGTTTTATTTAAAATTATTAACTTATCATTTCATGTTTATTTCATTATTTTTTACATTTTTGGGCTCTAGTGGCCTTTCTTGTAGAGGATGAGGGCGAAATGGGTAGAGAGGGGAGAGACACTGCAGAAACAGCTCGTCGGGTCTGGGACGCGAACCCGCGATACCTGCAGAGAGGCCCAGCCTCAGAACATGTGCCGCGCGCTTTATCCCCCACACCAAAGCGGCGGCACTATCATTTCATGTTTATATTGAAATTGTACAAGATAATACCATGACAGAAATGTCAACAAACTGGTGTTTTTTCTATTTGCTCACCTGTACAACTGGTTCAAGTGACAAAGAAAAAGTTCTGCCTAGTTTTCTATTATAAGTCTGTCTTAGTCACCCTGCTTACTAAGAGGGACTAAAAAAAAAAATCTGGCTGGTATTATAGGGTTAGACTAGTTTCATATCATACGGAATTTGAGAATTAAATCCAAATCTTACAACGCAACAGAAAATACTTTTATAACATGCACAAACAATAACATTTACTTAAGGCATTTGTCTTTTTTGCTTGATGGCATAAAGAAAAAAGTATGTAACCTACAACCTGGACGTCAGCAGCCATTTCAGTTTCTAAATAAATAACCATCTCTTCAAAACCTCAGAATATTATTTCTGACTCACCTTGCAGATCTTGTACAGAGAGTCCTGTCCATCACCATCAGAGTCCTTGAAGTAGTCATGTGCTGGAAAAGTGCGGTGGATGTCACGAGTGATGACACTTTCCTGTGGCGAGTCCTGCAACATACAAGATTTGAATGCTTTACATGTAATTTTATTAGTGATTAAATACATCCATCCATCCATCCATCCATCCATTTTCTTCCGCTTATCCGGGGTCGGGTCGCGGGGGTAGCAGCCTAAGTAGGGAGGCCCAGACTTCCCTCTCCCCAGCCACTTGGAGCAGCTCCTCTGGGGGAATCCCAAGGCGTTCCCAGGCCAGCCGAGAAACATAGTCCCTCCAGCGTATCCTGGGTCTTCCTCTGGGTCTCCTCCCGGTGGGACATGCCCGGAACACCTCACCAGGGAGGCGTCCAGGAGGCATCCTAACCAGATGCCCGAGCCACCTCAACTGGCTCCTCTCGATGTGGAGAAGCAGCGGCTCTACTCCGAGTCCCTCCCGGATGACTGAGCTTCTCACCCTATCTCTAAGGGAGAGTCCAGCCACCCTGCGGAGAAAACTCATTTCAGCCGCTTGTATCCGAGATCTTGTTCTTTCGGTCATAACCCAAAGCTCATGACCATAGATGAGGGTGGGAACGTAGATCGATCGGTAAATTGAGAGCTTTGCCTTTTGACTCAGCTCTCTCTTCACCACGACAGACCGGTACAGCGCCCGCTTCACTGCGGACGCTGCACCTATCCGCCTATCGATCTCACGCTCCAGTTTTCCCTCATTCGTGAACAAGATCCCGAGATACTTAAACTCCTCCACTTGGGGCAGGACCTCCTCCCCGACCCGGAGAGGGCACGCTACCCTTTTCCGGCTCAAGACCATGGCCTCGGATTTGGAGGAACTGATCCTCATCCCGGCCGCATCGCATTCAGCTGCAAACCGCTCCAGTGAAAGCTGTAGATCACGAGCTGATGAAGCCAATAGGACCACATCATCTGCAAAAAACAGAGAAGCGATTCTAAGGCCACCAAAACGGATCCTCTCAACACCTTGGCTGCGCCTAGAAATTCTGTCCATAAAAGTTATGAACAGAATCGGTGACAAAGGGCAACCTTGGCGGAGTCCAACTCTCACCGGAAACGAGCCTGACTTACTGCCGGCAATGCGGACCAAGCTCTGACACCGGTCGTACAGGGACCTAACAGCCCATATCAATGGGCCTGGTACCCCAGGTTAAATACATGTAATTTCAATAGATAAACTGGAGGATTTACTTTTTAAATGGATTTTTACTGATAATCCATTAACAATGTCTTAAAAAGATTTCCTATTTAAAGCTTGGACTTTTTCAAAATAAAAACAGACGTACATTTCTTGACAGTAGAAATCTTTTATCAGTGCAGAAAATAAATGATGCTACATTTAAAACAGACAATGCTAGTTCACTGCTATGAAGCAAACAAGCAACACATTGATTCATTACGGTACTTATTTTCCTTTTGCAGCGCTTGCCATGCCTCAGTCACTTGTTTCACAATGACCCTCTAAATCCCAAATACAGTACATACAAAGGTTCTCAGGTATTTCCCTGTTCGTTAATTCTTTTCACACAAATGCACATTAAACGATGAAAACGATCAGAGAGCAGGTTTCTCAAACAACTCCCAGTAGATAAATCAATGCTGTGCCTGGCTGGACTTGATGTGTGTTTGTGTGCAACCGACAAGGAGAAGAGGCTTTGAAAGTGAGAAAGTATATCTCAAGGACGTAAAGCAGCTTGCAACATGTGTGTGGAAAACACTGCGGGAATGAAAAAAGAACTATACCAAAGCTCTTATTATTTGTTAAATCTCATGTAAGTAAAATATTCCTGTCCCTCCATATTGTACCGCTTAAATAAAAAGGTGATAGCACAGCATAATAATAGCATTTGGGGCGCTCTTGCAAACATGTAATTAAAAAATATGACCAAATATTTGCAAAGAAACTGGTTCAAATCAAGCTGGAGGCCTTTCTTACACATTATTCTCCCCGTTTCTGCACGTTTTGAGTTTAGGAAAACCGTTCCCAAAAGAAAAGCTTTCAGAAAAGAAAAAGCATGATTTTCTCTGATGGGAGGACAAGTACAATACAAGACTGAGATTTCTTCTAGTGGCTTTAAGAAGCATATTTTAATGTCTGTTTCTATTAACGTTATTTTTTTGGTTAAATTTGAAAAAGCCATTAGGCTAAGAAAAACAATGTCTGGTATTAATGATAATTGTTTAAGGTTCGAGCACTTGACATGAAAATAAGACAGATTGATTGGACCAGAAATCTGTAGTAGCATACACAATCATGCACACATTAATGTGTTTGTGTACTAAATTACAATTTTGACCATTAGCATGATGCATTTTTTCTATTAGCTTGAAAACATGTCTTTACAAAGGCTTCAACAGAAAGGCTGCTCGCACAACTGCATGCAACACTTTAACGAGATTTGCATTGAAGGGGTTGTGTTTTGTTTAGGGTGGGGAGAAATGGAATGGTATGACATCATGACTGTACAGTAATAACAACAAAAAGACAAGAAAATAAAACATAAGAAACTTATCAAATAAAGAACCAACTTATTTTAAATTTTACTCATGGTAAAAGTTAAACAGTAAAGCTATCTTTTTACGTGCATTGGATATGTTAGAATTTCTACGTTTTTTGATTATTATCATCATTAAGACAACCTCCTGTAAGGTTAAATAAATACTAGGGTAGTCAACCATTTAAAAACAAAACAATCTGAATATATTTTGATTAAAAATTAAATCATTTTAAGATTTGACTCTTTCAGGAAGATGTTGTGCACCTTCCTTTGTTCTATTTAATGAAGTCATTCACAACACACAACCAGATGGGTAAAGTCAAAAAGGTCATTTGTTACAATTATGTGGTGCTTTCTTGGCCGTTGTTGTTTATTATTATTATTTTTTAACATGTAACCCATAAATAAAAATTGTTGAAGAACAAGCAAGACAACATTCCCCACCATACTGTCAAACAAGAGCATAAACCCATTTAACCAACGTTCTAATTTCCAGATCTAAATTATGTCATGCACAGCCTGAATCAAGAACCTTCTTGACGTTCAGTCCTGCAATCAAGATGATCTAAAGAGGAGAAGAAGACCTTACTTTCAACATAAATACTGACTGATCATTATTAGACTTCATTATTATCTCATTATGCATGCAGTTTTATTATAGCACAGTTATAACCATGGAAACATCGGCCAAGACCGGCAACAATTTGGCTGACAGCAAAAGTTGTAAACACTTTGATTTAATAAACCATGCATGTCTCTGCTAATTAACAGCCTCATTACTCAAAAAACACCAAAAAATAAAAGAGGACGTCATCTGCACTGCCTAATCCCCTTATTTCTCATATTTTATCCTTCCTTCTTCTCCTTCAGCATAGTCCTTTGATTTTAATTTTGTACTTTGTTTCATTTTGTTCATCTTCATTTTGCCGTATGATCACTTTTTTCTACTTCATGTCCACCTGTTTGTCACTTGAGCTGCTACATACTGTAGATAGACATGAAGCAAATAAGCTTAAGTCTACCAGAGTGCAGGTTTACAACAAGCTTTTTCTCTGAGACTAATGATTCACATGTTTTAATGCACTACAATAGTCTTGCTGTGACTAATCAATTAATCACACTGAAATGTATGAAAGGTGGGTATTAGGACTACTGCACCCAACTTGTTAGGGAGTATAATAGAGTGCAGCTAAGCTACAGCTAATGTTGTCTTTGTCCTAACAACCTGCAAAGAGATTTTAATAATCCATCCATCCATCCATCCATCCATCTTCTTCCGCTTATCCGGGGTCGGGTCGCGGGGGTAGCAGCCTAAGTAGGGAGGCCCAGACTTCCCTCTCCCCAGCCACTTGGAGCAGCTCCTCCGGGGGAATCCCAAGGCGTTCCCAGGCCAGCCGAGAAACATAGTCCCTCCAGCGCGTCCTGGGTCTTCCTCTGGGTCTCCTCCCGGTGGGACGTGCCCGGAACACCTCACCAGGGAGGCGTCCAGGAGGCATCCTAACCAGATGCCCGAGCCACCTCAACTGGCTCCTCTCGATGTGGAGAAGCAGCGGCTCTACTCCGAGTCCCTCCCGGATGACTGAGCTTCTCACCCTATCTCTAAGGGAGAGTCCAGCCACCCTGCGGAGAAAACTCATTTCAGCCGCTTGTATCCGAGATCTCGTTCTTTCGGTCACAACCCAAAGCTCATGACCATAGATGAGGGTGGGAACGTAGATCGATCGGTAAATTGAGAGCTTTGCCTTTTGACTCAGCTCTCTCTTCACCACGACAGACCGGTACAGCGCCCGCTTCACTGTGGACGCTGCACCTATCCGCCTATCGATCTCACGCCCCAGTTTTCCCTCATTCGTGAACAAGATCCCGAGATACTTAAACTCCTCCACTTGGGGCAGGACCTCCTCCCCGACCCGGAGAGGGCATGCTACCCTTTTCCGGCTCAAGACCATGGCCTCGGATTTGGAGGAACTGATCCTCATCCCGGCCGCATCGCATTCAGCTGCAAACCGCTCCAGCGAAAGCTGTAGATCACGAGCTGATGAAGCCAATAGGACCACATCATCTGCAAAAAACAGAGAAGCGATTCTAAGGTCACCAAAACGGATCCTCTCAACACCTTGGCTGCGCCTAGAAATTCTGTCCATAAAAGTTATGAACAGAATCGGTGACAAAGGGCAACCTTGGCGGAGTCCAACTCTCACCGGAAACGAGCCTGACTTACTGCCGGCAATGCGGACCAAGCTCTGACACCGGTCGTACAGGGACCTAACAGCCCTTATCAAAGGGCCTGGTACCCCATACTCCCGGAGTACCCCCCACAGAACCCCCCGAGGGACGCGGTCGAATGCCTTCTCCAAGTCCACAAAACACATGTAAACTGGTTGGGCAAACTCCCACGCACCCTCCAGGACCCTGCTGAGGGTGTAGAGCTGGTCCAGTGTTCCACGACCAGGACGAAAACCACACTGCTCCTCCTGAATCCGAGGTTCGACTATCCGACGGACCCTCCTCTCCAGAACCCCTGAATAGACCTTACCAGGGAGGCTTAAGAGTGTGATCCCCCTATAGTTGGAACACACCCTACGGTCCCCCTTTTTAAATAGGGGAACCACCACCCCAGTCTGCCAATCCAAGGGAACTGCCCCCGATGTCCACGCGATATTGCAGAGTCGCGTAAGCCAACACAACCCTACAACATCCAGAGCCCTAAGGAACTCCGGGCGAATCTCATCCACCCCCGGAGCCTTGCCACCGCGGAGCTTTTTAACCACCTCGGCGACCTCAGCACCAGAGATCAGAGAACCCGACCCAAAGTCCCCAGGCTCTGCTTCCTCAGTGGAAGACGTGCCAGTAGGATTGAGGAGGTCTTCGAAGTATTCCGCCCACCGACTCACAACATCCCGAGTTGAGGTCAGCAGCACGCCACCTCCACCATAAATGGTGTTGGTCTCGTACCTCTTTCCCCCCCTGAGACGCCGGATGGTGGACCAGAATCGCCTCGAAGCCGTACGGAAGTCATTCTCCATGGCCTCTCCGAACTCCTCCCACGCCCGAGTTTTTGCCTCAGCAACCACCCGAGCCGCATGCCGCTTGGACTGCCGGTACCTATCAGCTGCTTCCGGGGTCCCACAAGCCAAAAAGGCCCAATAGGACTCCTTCTTCAGCCTGACAGCATCCCTCACTGCCGGTGTCCACCACCGGGTTCGAGGGTTGCCACCTCGACAGGCACCAACAACCTTGCGGCCACAGCTCCGATAAGCTGCCTCGACAATAGAGGCGCGGAACACGGCCCACTCGGACTCCATGTCCCCCGCCTCCCTCGGAACGTGTTCAAAGCTCTCCCGGAGGTGGGAGTTAAAGCTCCGTCTTACGGGAGACTCTGCCAGACGTTCCCAGCAGACCCTCACGATACGTTTGGGTCTGCCAGGTCTGACCGGCATCCTCCCCCACCATCGGAGCCAACTCACCACCAGGTAGTGGTCAGTAGACAGCTCCGCCCCTCTCCTCACCCGAGTGTCCAAGACATGCGGCCGCAGATCAGATGAGACGACAACAAAGTCGATCATCGAACTGCGACCTAGGGTGTCCTGGTGCCAAGAGCACATATGGACACCCTTATGCTTAAACATGGTGTTCGTTATGGACAATCCATGACGAGCACAGAAGTCCAATAACAGAACACCACTCTGGTTCAGATCAGGGGGGCCGTTCCTCCCAACCACACCCCTCCAGGTCTCACTGTCATTTTTTATTATTATTTTAATAATAATAATAATAATGTCTTTTCCTGTCATCTGCGTATGTTTCCCATACACAGACGAAATTCGTCTCTGCATTTAACCCAACCACCTACCAGGTGGTGCAGTGAGCAGCCCGAAAGCGCCCGGGGAGCTGGAGAAATAGGTTTGCACTCATAGACACCCCAAGGTGGGTAGTGGCCGGGGCGCGAACCCGCGTCCTTCGGGTCCCAAGTCAAAAGCCCTGCCACTAGACCATCTTGGCTCCTCTATTCCTACTTTAGTAGAACATTCTTTAAAGGTATTGTGACATGATGTTGGAAATTTGCACATTTGTCACAACATATATATCTTATATCATTCAGCTATGTTTGTTTTTGCAAAATAAATTATAAATATATTAAAATTTCATTACAAGTTATGGTAATTTTTTCGCTGTGATACGCCCCTAGAAATCCGAGAATTTCCGCATACGTCATCAGTGACGTGCCAACGGGAAAGGCACTGCTCCAACACGCATGTAAATATTAATGGCGGAGCATGTCGAATCAGACGAGTGCAGCATTTCTAGTGTTGATCGTCCAAAACTCTCATTAATAAACCCTCCCTGAATAAATAAACTTACTGATGTTACCTGATCGCGCAGACATAATTTAAAAATACATTACTAGCAACGTGTGTGTGCTACCGAATTTCTGTTGGCTAGTTTGTTAGCAGCGAACAAACACAACTTATTGTTAGCACTTGAATGTATTGAAGCAATCGAAGGGTTATTATTCATCCAATACAGTTATTGGACACTCGATCAATGGAAAAGTGATTTAGACACGGTTTATTTCATACACAGTAGCTAAGTGGGGTTAGCTTCTCCTGTGGTTCTTTGTTCTTGGGCTAAGCTAACAGCGAGGCCCGATCGCGTTTGAGATTTATCATTTTAAGACAGTAAATCATCCAAAACTCTCAATAATAAACCTTCCATGAATAAAAAAAATCCTGATGTTACCTGATCGCGCAGACATAATTTAAAAATACATTATTAGCAACGTGTGTGTGCTACCAAATTTCTGTCTGCTATTTCTTTTAGCATCGAATATAAAGAATCTGCCGTGATAAGTAAAACAACATGTACTCACGTAAAATATATAGTTTATCATCTAAAACACTACACACCTCCGATTATGTTCACACAAAGACTTACTCGTTTTCTTGTGAGTTTTCCGACTGTTGCTGCTCGGCGTTGTTTAGAGGTAGCTGTGGGACTTTCTTCTGTAGATTTTCTTTTAAAAATAGTAGGAATAGCATCCGGTTTTAAAAGTCTTCTCCATCTTACTGGTAATCCTAAAGATTCTTGTAAACCAGGTGTTTCCTGAAAACAATCGGCAGTAAAATGGTCGCTGCAGACATACAATTCTTTAGGACACCATCGGTCCCTCGTTCTCTGTACTTGTCTTGTCCATTCTTGGTGAAGTTTCTCATCTTTTGGGAATTTGTGAATGCTCACTTGTTCACTAGCGATATTAGAACACCCAAATGCGCTACAACGTGACGGCATTTTTCAAGTTACACAAAAAAAAGAGGCGATCTTTCAGACAATGAATCTGTATGGCAAGCAGTTACCACACCAAACAAACGGGAAAAAAACTGCCTTCTGCCCGTTGCCACGTCACTGATGACGTATGCGGAAATTCTCGGATTTCTAGGGGCGTATCACAGCGAAAAAATTACCATAACTTGTAATGAAATTTTAATATATTTATAATTTATTTTGCAAAAACGAACATAGCTGAATGATATAAGATATATATGTTGTGACAGATATGCAAATTTCCAACATCATGTCACAATACCTTTAAACTTTGACCTAACCCCTGCTGTTTTCCCTTTACATGCTGTTTTCCCTTTACATGCTGCCTTTAGGTCAAATTATTAATCAGTTCAACATTTCTTTTCACTGTTATGCCGACGATACACAGCTTTACATCAGGACTGGAGCATCCTCATCTTCCACCTTGTCATCTCCATCTTCACTCACTGCCCTCTCTGCCTGCCTGGAGGCAATTAGGGCATGGATGAATCAGAACTTTCTTCAATTAAACTGCTCCAAGACTGAGGCCATACTGATTGGCACCCCTCACCAGGTACAAACATCTCCTATAACAACACTTTCCTTTTCTGGACAAGACATCCCCCTCTCCACCTCTGTTACTAATCTTGGAATAAAAATGGACTCCAATCTTACATTTGAAAATCACATTAAGCTTCTGTTTAAAACTTGCTTCTTCCATCTTCGAAACATCTCCAGACTTCGCCCATCCCTAACTTTTTCCGATGCTGAGAAGCTCGTCCATGCTTTTGTCTCCTCCAGGCTCGACTACTGCAACTCCCTGTTTATTGGAATCCCTGGCAAAAACCTTCAGAAACTTCAATATATTCAAAACAGTGCAGCAAGGATCTTGTTGAGAGTTCGTAAATTTGAACATATTACGCCCATTCTCCATAACCTTCATTGGCTTCCTGTCGCCTACAGAATTCAGTACAAAACTGCTCTCATTACACATCAATGCTTACATGGAGCTTCACCAGATTATCTGAAGGATATTCTTATTCCATACTCATCCACCCGGTCGCTGCGGTCACAGAACAGTAATCTCCTTCACATTCCGAGAACCAAATTAAGGACCATGGGAGACCGGGCTTTCAGTGTGGCTGCCCCCCGCCTGTGGAACTCTCTTCCTGACTGTCTGAGAGCCCCACAGTCTGTGGTTGACTTTAAGAGCGGCTTGAAGACCTTTCTTTTCAACCGAGCATACTCTACCTCCTCATGATTCTACTTTTGATCTTAGTTGATACTGTTATTGATTTTACTTGTTTTATTATTTGTTTTATTGACATTTAATTCTGTTGCACCTTGTAGCACTTTGAGATTTTCATTAATGAAAAGTGCGTTATAAATTGAATTCATTATTATTATTATTATTATTATTATTATTATTATAACCTTCTAAGCCAAGTTAATTCAAGTGTGTTCACAAAGAATAGTAGTAATATGGAAATGTTTACTGTATTTTGGATGCTTTCTGTGCATTAAGGCATATAAACTGTAGTTCAATTTCCAGGAAGTCTAAAAGTCAAAACCAAACCAATGTTGCAATGCTATTGCCTTTTGTAGTTAGCAATTATTTTTGAAGAATGTTGTAAAATATGTACTGGTATTTTGATCAGTGATTTTATGTACTGAAAGCAACAAAACATCTGCGTTCAAGTCTGAGTCATCATTCACAGTCATTTGTCAAAAGGCAAATTCAGTAAGAACAAGAACGACAAAAATAATAATAATTTGCACAAAATTATAAAAGCATTAAAAAATACAGAAGTTTTTTTTTTTTTTCTCAAACAGAGAGATCCACCCCCTTGTTGTTTCTGTAGTGCCCTGAGATGACTTCTGTTGTGAATTGGCGCTATATAAATAAACTGAATTTAAATGAATTGACTTGTAAACAGGGCTGAACAACTTTGGAAAATATTCTAATTGTGATTTTGTTTTTTAACCTCAATATTGTGATTGCGATTTAATATGCGATTATTTTTCAATGTCTTCTTCTTATGCATTTTTCGACGAACACAAGCAGGTTTCAGTTTCAGTTGCAAAAAACTCTGCTGCAACTCAGTTTCTGCATCTTTTGTATAGCTCCAGGATAGCAACTTGGCTAAAATGTTTGCGCGAGGGCATTCTGTACCGCTTATCCACTGTGTTTACCAAAGCTGTAGATTCAGGCTTGGTCACTAAGGGCATCATGTCTTTTGCTATGAACACCTTTATTGCTCGAGTTTTTCCGCGTGCCGTTTCAAATTATGTTCATACGGAGTAATACCTTCGAACAGTTCGGTCAGTGATCCCTGTCGGTTGATACGTTACTTATTTGAAGTTGAAACACTGGTTGTTGGTATTCTAGCCATGCAACTATCATAAATGGCTTTGTGTTTTTTTTTTTAAAGTGTTGATAAAGATTTGTGGTGTTACCTCCAGAGGCAGCAACAGCAGCAAGGCAAGTTCTGCACAAAACATGTTGCGCAGCGTCTACTTTTTTATAGCCAAAATAATTCCAAACAACGGATGTGCTGCCCCTCTTTGGTACCAAAGTTTCAGATGGATCAGCTTCTGTCGAGCCTGATGCCATTGTGCAACCGGTTAAAGTGCAGTGTTTACATCTCCCGCTACCTGCTCTGTTTTGCTCCGCTCACTCGCAACTCATGTAACCAGATCATGTGAACAGTCAAATTGAAGCCATTGCGATAAGAAAATTTAATTTTCTCATATCGCAATATTATTGCAAATGCAACTAATTGTTCAGCCCTAATTATAACAACTTCAGGTCTTCTTCCCTTAAAACTTAAATGAGTACAAGGTGTGCTGCTGAGTGTGCCTCAGATGGAAGGAGCATCAACACAAACACTGTTGGTAACAACCAGAGAATAGTCCACCTACATACAGTCTGTGATCATTAAACAAAAGACCGTCAGAGCCATCCAGAAGGCTGTTAGCATTTGTGAACTAATGGACAGAAATGAGAAAATGTTGAGGGATCTGTAGCTCTGATAAAATCAGTAAAAAAGAACCAGTGCCACTTCTTGTAAAAAAAAAAGAAAAAGTTACCAGTATGCCTGAAGGCAAATATCTCGTACAATAAAAGAGCGAGCAACAAATATTCACAACTTCCACATAAAAATATATTCTTGGATATCTCTTGACTGGCAGAGCAAGACCAGGAAAATTTCATTAAAGTGCTCCACAGGATTGAAAAGACAAAAAGTCTCAAGAACTTGAGTTAAAACGATAAAACTAGGTGAAAGCCAGGATCCTAGCAGAACATGGCATTAGAACAAGACTAAGCATCTTACTTTACGTTTTAATGGTCTCATTGTTATAGCTGGTTGCTTTTACACACATTTATGAGAATGCACACCAGTCAGGAAAAATATATTTTTGAAGGTAAATGTACCGGTAATTAAGGTGCAAATGTCAATACCAAAATGAAATAAGCTCAACTTTTCTTTTTTTTATATAGCACTGTGAGTCTGTCAGGTTTATACACTGATGGTTTTTAAGTTGAATGACTGAAGGTAACTGAATAAATGGAAGAAAATGATGAGAGATAAAAAGGGGAAGAGACAGTTCAAGAGAGAAGTAGGAAAAACAGATGAGATTAAAGACAGTGTAGTGAGATGTGTACACAGAGGGGAACAGGAGACTTCCTCTAACTGTAGCCTAGGGGCTTGTTGGGCAGACGGCCTATTACTCAGATCTCACACACAGGTTACCTACTTAGCATATAGCATGTGAAGCTAAAATTAAAAACTGCTTATGTGTCTTGCTGCTCTCTCTGCCTTTGACAGCATTTTATTTACCACCAGTTTGATGGGTGGTAGCTGTCATGATTAGAAAGTACACAAGCTCATCCAGTGATGATTCATTAACACAAAGCATTAGGAATCAAGGCAAACACTTGTGGCTGAATAATATAAACATACTTCTATATACAGTATTATTTATTTTAAAAAAAGTTCAAGTTCCAGTTCCAGTATGATTTATAAAAATGGTTTGAGTTGGACTTTGTGAAAAGAAATAAGGCCTCGTAGAGAGGAAGTCCTGGGGTCAATCTCCAGGTTGGGCCTGCATGGGGATCTTTCTGTGTGGCGTTTGAATGTTCTTCTCATGGCTGTTTGGGTTTTCTCAGTTTTCTCCCACATACAAAAACTGCCTTCAGGACCAGGCCTCCCTTAAACAAAAAAAGACCTGATCTCAGTGGGATTTTCAATCCATCCATTCATCAGTAAATTAGTAATTACATTAATGCATGAGCAAAAATAGGAAACTGGTTGTGTTTGCGTCTCACTGGTCAATTGCAGCCTCCTGATTATTAATGTTTCTGCATGTTTATGAGTCTGTGCAGATTTTACTTGTGAATAAGAAAAGAGCGATGGACAATCAAATTTGTGCTCCTTATGATTTGCCAACAGCTGCTACATTGTTCCAGATGGTAAACCTGTATTTTACTAAGCTAAGCAAATTAGCACACATAAAATTTACATGGCACATAAAATAGATAAATGGACTTTCCGACTGTACTGAGGACAAGATCATTTTTAAATAGGAGATACGTTGGGAACAAAATGTTGAAAGGCTAAATAAATTATGCTAATAGGTTTTTCATGCTACATAAGGTCAATAAATCAACATTAACAGAGGCATTAATCTGTCAAACAAAAGCACTCAGTCTCATGAGCAAGTCCTTGAGCAAAAAAACAGACCTTGCCGTTGTAACATTTGCAAGTTCTTGGGATATACCGGTAAGTACCAGGTAGTATTAAATGGCACTATTGGGGGAAAAAAAAGAAAAAAAAGAAAGGTAGGACCATCGCTGTCCTGACTGCACCGCTGTAGAGCGAGCAGGGTGCTCTTAAATGGTCCTTTTCTTATGACAGTGATGTAATTCCTAGAAGTCGTCTGAAAGAAGCAGCCACACTTTACGTGGTAAGGATGGAACAAAGTGTGAGCATTCATCATCTGAACCCTTAAGACTCTATAAGTTCTGAAGTGACAGCCCAGCTAATCAAAGACGATCTAACTAGTGTTAAAACTGCTGGGAGCAACCTATGGACACATTGCACAGTCTGAAGTGACCTGACGCACACAGAACCATGACAAAGACTAATGAATGGAGACAAACAAGGTCATCATTGAAAATCATTAGTTTTTCTTGCAAACAAAACGTTCCCCTAAATCCAGTTAGGTTGATACCAGCTTAGTCATCACATCATAAACATCAACAAAGAGCCGCTGGAGCACTTTGTGGCCCAAACACAGGTTTTATAGGTACCACGCAATGTACCGGTAAAAGAATGGTGATCAGCGCACATATTATATACAAGCCCAAAACCGGAAAAGTTGGCACGTTGTGCAAATCGCAAATAAAAACAGAATACAATGACTTGCAAATCTTTTTCAACCCATATTCAACTGAATAGAATGCAAAGACAATATATTTAATGTTCGAACGGAGAAACTTTATTTTGTTTTGCAAATAACCATTAACTTAGAATTCAATGGCAGCAACACATTGCAAAAAAGTTGGCACAGGGACATATTTACCACTGTGTTACATCGCCTTTCCTTTTAACAACACTCAGTAAACGTTTGGGAACTGAGGAGACCAATTTTTGAAGCTTTTCAGGTGGAATTCTTCCCCATTCTTGCTTGATGTACAGCTTAAGTTGTTCAACAGTCCGGGGTCTCCGTTGTCGTATTTTACGTTTCATAATGCGCCACACATTTTCAATGGGGGACAGGTCTGGACTGCAGGCAGGCCAGGGGAGGACCCGCACTCTTTTGCTACGAAGCCACGCTGTTGTAACACGTGCAGAATGTGGCTTGGCATTGTCTTGCTGAAATAAGCTGGGGCGTCCATGAAAAAGACGTCGCTTGGATGGCAGCATATGTTGCTCCAAAACCTGTATGTACCTTTCAGCATTAATGGTGCCTTCACAGATGTGTAAGTTACCCATGCCTTGGGCACTAATGCACCCCCATACCATCACAGATGCTGGCTTTTGAACTTTGCGCCTATAACAGTCCTGATGGTTCTTTTCCTCTTTGGTCCGTAAGACACGACGTCCACAGTTTCCAAAGACAATTTGAAATGTGGACTCATCAGACCACAGAACACTTTTCCACTTTGCATCAGTCCATCTCAGATGAGCTCGGGCCCAGCAAAGCCGGCGGCGTTTCTGGATCTTGTTGATGAATGGCTTTTGCTTTGCATAGTAGAGCTTTAACTTGCACTTACAGATGTAGCGACGAACTGTAGTTACTGACAGTGGTTTTCTGAAGTATTCCTGAGCCCATGTGGTGATATCTTTTACACACTGATGTCGGTTTTTGATGCAGTACCGCCTGAGGGATCGAAGGTCACGGGCATTCAATGTTGGTTTTCGGCCTTGCCCCTTACGTGTAGTGATTTCTCCAGATTCTCTGAACCTTTTGATGATATTACGGACCGTAGATGGTGAAATTCCTAAATTCCTTGCAATAGCTCGTTGAGAAAAGTTGTTCTTGAACTGTTCGACAATTTGCCCACGCATTTGTTCACAGAGTGGTGACCCTCGCCCCATCCTTCTATGTGGATGACTGAGCATGTCAAGGAAGCTGCTTTTATACCCAATCATGGCACCCACCTGTNTTGATGCAGTACCGCCTGAGGGATCGAAGGTCACGGGCATTCAATGTTGGTTTTCGGCCTTGCCCCTTACGTGTAGTGATTTCTCCAGATTCTCTGAACCTTTTGATGATATTACGGACCGTAGATGGTGAAATTCCTAAATTCCTTGCAATAGCTCGTTGAGAAAAGTTGTTCTTGAACTGTTCGACAATTTGCCCACGCATTTGTTCACAGAGTGGTGACCCTCGCCCCATCCTTCTATGTGGATGACTGAGCATGTCAAGGAAGCTGCTTTTATACCCAATCATGGCACCCACCTGTTCCCAATTTGCATGTTCACCTGTGGGATATTCCAAATAAGTGTTTGATGAGCATTCCTCAAATTTCTCTGTCTTCTTTGTCACTTGTGCCAGCTTTTTTGAAACATGTTGCAGGCATCAAATTCCAAATGAGCTAATAATTGCAAAAAATAACAAAGTTTACCAGTTCGAACGTTAAGTATGTGGTCTTTGCAGTGTGTTCAATTGAATATAGGTTGAAAAAGATTTGCAAGTCATTGTATTCTGTTTTTATTTGCGATTTCCACAACGTGCCAACTTTTCTGGTTTTGGGCTTGTACATAAAGCTCTTCGGTTGGGTACACAGTTCACAACAAATATGGTCTCAGGGCACTGTAAAACATTCACATAAATTATAAGATGCCAATTAGCAAAACAATTATTTATCCAAGAAAGCTACTAGATTGTTGCAACCTCCCATACTGAGCAGCACATGGGCAGCAGTAGAAAAGGGAAAAACTCTCTTTTAACAGGAAGAAACCTCCAGAATAGGGCTCAGGATAGACAGCCATCTGCCTTGACTGGTTGGGGAGAGAGGACAGAAAAGCAATTCAGACAAACAGAAAATGGCTGGTCCAGGTGTACTATGACAAGTAAAGACTGCAGCAGAGCAAGGAGATGCCAGTCTGTCCTCCAGCAAACAGTCAACAGTCAAAGCCAACATTAACTATAGGACTTATGAAAAGGGGAAGTCTTAAGTCCAGTCTTAAAAGTAGACAGCACCACGGACAGAAACTGGAAGTTGGTTCCACAAGAGCCTGACAACTGAACACTCTGCCTCCCATTCAACTTTTAGAAGCTCTAGAAACCACAAGTAAACCTGTAGTCTGGGAGCCAAGTGCTCGGGTTATAAAATATGGAGCAATAATATCTTAATATAAAAAGGAACTCATTTGTTGAAAGCTTGTTGAGAGAAGGGCGGCCGTGGTGTAGTGGTAAGGGCAGTCGTCTCCCGATCGGAAAGTTGGCGGTTCGACTCCCGGGACCCGCACCATGTGTCGTTGTGTCCTTGGGCAAGACACTTAACCCTGAGTTGCTCCCGGTAGGACTGGAAAGCACCTTGCATGGTAGTCTGCCGCCACCGGTTTATGAATGTGTGTAGCATTCAATATATGTGTAGCACTTTGAGATTTTCAGTAATGAAAAGTGCGTTATAAATTGAATTAATTATTATTATTATTATTATGGAGAAAAGCTAAAACTGCAGAAATATGTTCTCTCCTTCAGCTTTCATCAGAACTTTGGCAGAAGCATTTTGGATCAACTGAAGACTTTTCAAAGAGTATTTTATTTTATTTTCTTACAAACAGATAAAGAATTGCAATAGTCCAGCATAAAAATGATGAATGACTGGAGCAGTTCTTTCGGCATCATTTTGGGAACAGATATTTCTAATTTTAGTGATGTTGTGCAGGTGCAAGAAAGTGATCCTGATAAAACTTAAACATATCCCGATCAAAAATAAGACCAACATTCTTTACAGTAAAGCTGGCAGCCGCATTAGTGCGATTCAGAGGAAATGAAAAGCTTTAAAGGCGAGGTGACATCATGGTTGAACTTTTCATAAAATGGCTCAACATATATATCTTTTATCATTCAACTATTTTCGTTTTTGCAAACAAAAATGATAAATTAATGAAAATTCCTTTCAAAGTGAGATTAAAATTAAAAACCACGTTTTTCTCTGAAAAACCCAACTACTGTACACGCAAATGCAACATTTGTGACGTTGCGAGGAGAAGTCTTTAGAACGCCCCATATAAATATTCATGGAGAAGAAGAAATAAAAACAAAATTATCAATCTAAGTTAAAGCTAAAGTCTGTAGTTTTTGGAACACGCTGGAACTTAAGAAAAATTTTGAACAGAGACACGTTTCTGGTCCCTCCCCCTCAGAGCCATATATGGCTCTGCTCCCCCTTGCTCTCGCTGAACTTCAGCTCAGCTTCCTTAGCTCCGCCTCCACTGCATGTCCTGTCGCAGCCGCTGCGATATTCTGTGTTTATATGTTAATAAAACGTTCTAAAAAATAAAATAAAAACATGGAGCGCTGGTCCAGCACACCAGAACACCAGGAAATCTGCAGAGCCTCGCGCAGCCACGTTGAACCCGAGTTTAATTCGCTCGTGACAAATTCATTCATTTCCTCATTTCAGTCATGGAGTCAGCGGAGGAGGAAGCGATCACTTGACTTTTGGCAAAAAAAACAAAAGAAAAGTCCAGATCAGGGATGAAGAAGGGGAATTTAATACATTTGTGTCACATACAAAACAGTTTTGCATCGCTTTGCAATCCTTTGAACGAGAACGTGCGCGGCCGCTGGGGCTGGGACAGGCGTGGGTTAGGGGCGTGAGAAGTGAGAAGCTCTGTTTTTATTGGCTGGTTAAAAACTCTTTTTTTATTGGCTGGTTAACGGCTGGTTAACGGATTTGAGCTATTTGTCTTTAGTTTTGGAAGCAGGAAGTTAGATGAGCAGAAACAGCAGGTTCTAATTTAGGTCTGCACCCGTATTTATTTGACTCTTACCTGTTCAGGAAGCAGGGAGCTCAGTCCGAGGGGAGGCAGCTTTATTTATTTCATTTTTGACGAAGGTCTTACATCTTTTGGGAAAGTGAAAAGATTCACTTGTTCACTGATGATATTAGAACACCCAAATGCAACATAACCGACATTTTTCAAGTTATACAAAAAAAGGCGATCTGGATGAGAATGAATATGCGTTAATGGCAGACGCAGACTGACGGACCTGCTCCCTACGTTACAAATGTTGCATTCTCGTGTAGTCGGATTTTTCAGAGAAATTCTCACTTTGAAAGGAATTTTCATTAATTTATCATTTTGTTTGCAAAAACGAACATAGTTGAATGATAAAAGATATACAGTATATGGTGAGCCATTTTATGAAAAGTTCAAACATGATGTCACCCCGCCTTTAAAGTTTGTTTCTAAAATGCACAAGTCCAAAAAACACAACTTCTGTCTTCTCTGTGTTTGATAGTTGGAAAATTAAAAGTCATGCAGGTTTTTATATATTGAAAATAATCTTGTAATGCTGAGGGGGTGGTGGCGTAGAGGGTAGAGAAGGTGGGCCGGTGATTGGAAGATCGCTGGTTCAACTCCCGGTACAGACGACATAAAAAAATGTGGGTGGGATAGGTGAAGCACCCACACCTGGCAAAAACCAATGCAGATATGTTCTTGTTTTTGATTATACATCTATCTTATAATGTTTTGCTAGTTTTTGATACTTTGTTTAAAAAAAAAAATCTGTATTTCTCTCTTATGTTTTTCTATTGTTTATTGTTTAAGGAAATTCTACCATTGCTGTTCATCATTCTTTAGTTTGTAGCAGGTCGCTCTTGTAAATGAGTCCACGAGGCTCAATGAGATTTACCTGACTAAATAAAGGTTGAATGAACCTGCCTCCAGCCTCATTTGCCCCACTCTGGGCCCTTGAGCAAGGCTCTTAAACCCCTAACATCTGCTCCCCCGGCCACCCTAGATAACAGCTCTCTGCTCCACACAGAGGGCTGTGGTAGCTCGGTGGTCTATGGTTGTCAGGAAGGGCATCAGGCATAATTGCCAAGTCTTTGTGCGACTTAGTTTGCTGTGGCGACCCCTGACGAAGGGAGCAGCCGAAAGAAGAAGAAAAAAAATCTTGTGATCTAAGTAACCGATTGGATTAATCAGGTTTAATGGTTAAACACAATTGAGTATTGTCATCATAACAATGTAAATTTATCCTGTGCTGTCAAACAACTTTACATAGTGGAAGCATATTTAATGTAAAGAGTATAATGTATGTCCAAGTACTGAACCCTGAGGAACTCCATGACTAACTTTGGTGTACAAAAAATTTAACACAAAATTAACATGTTAATTAATTAAAGAAAATTAACACAAACAAACTGGAATTCATCAAATAAATATGATTTAAACCATTTGACTATTTTTCCCAGCGAGGACAATCTTCTAATTTAAAAGTTGACGTTTCAGCATGACGCCTTGAACAGATCAAATGCATCAAACATTTAATTTTCTAGAAAAAAAAGAAGCTTTTTTGTAAAGAAGGTACTACTGCAAAATGTCACTCTGAAGCCAGTGTTATAATTAAGTAAAGTAAAGTGCTATATGTTGTCATCATTGTATGTTCCAATACAATGGTGAAATTAATTATCTGCATTCAACCCATTACACCTGGGGTGCACCCAGGTGGAGCAGTGGGCAGCTATGTAAGCTGCCCGGGGAACAATTGGGAATTAGGTGTCTTGCTCGGAGACACCACGACATGTGGGAATGGCTGGGTATTGAACCTGGGACTTTCGGATCCCGAGGCAGCTGCCCTGCCTCTACCCCATCTCAGCTCCCTGAGAAAACAGTCTCTTCTCCATGTTCCATCAAACCCAGTGACTGATCCCACTTTCAGTTAAAAGACTTGTGTCTATACATTTTGGGTCAATTGAATGAATTCAATAAACCTTGACAGCATTTCTCAGAGGGGAATAAAGGAACAAAACTAAGTGGTGCTGTATCTAGAACTACAAGCCCAAAACCAGAAAAGTTGGCACGTTGTGCAAATCGCAAATAAAAACAGAATACAATGACTTGCAAATCTTTTTCAACCCATATTCAACTGAATAGAATGCAAAGACAATATATTTAATGTTCGAACGGAGAAACTTTATTTTGTTTTGCAAATAACCATTAACTTAGAATTCAATGGCAGCAACACATTGCAAAAAAGTTGGCACAGGGACATATTTACCACTGTGTTACATCGCCTTTCCTTTTAACAACACTCAGTAAACGTTTGGGAACTGAGGAGACCAATTTTTGAAGCTTTTCAGGTGGAATTCTTCCCCATTCTTGCTTGATGTACAGCTTAAGTTGTTCAACAGTCCGGGGTCTCCGTTGTCGTATTTTACGTTTCATAATGCGCCACACATTTTCAATGGGGGACAGGTCTGGACTGCAGGCAGGCCAGGGGAGGACCCGCACTCTTTTGCTACGAAGCCACGCTGTTGTAACACGTGCAGAATGTGGCTTGGCATTGTCTTGCTGAAATAAGCTGGGGCGTCCATGAAAAAGACGTCGCTTGGATGGCAGCATATGTTGCTCCAAAACCTGTATGTACCTTTCAGCATTAATGGTGCCTTCACAGATGTGTAAGTTACCCATGCCTTGGGCACTAATGCACCCCCATACCATCACAGATGCTGGCTTTTGAACTTTGCGCCTATAACAGTCCTGATGGTTCTTTTCCTCTTTGGTCCGTAAGACACGACGTCCACAGTTTCCAAAGACAATTTGAAATGTGGACTCATCAGACCACAGAACACTTTTCCACTTTGCATCAGTCCATCTCAGATGAGCTCGGGCCCAGCAAAGCCGGCGGCGTTTCTGGATCTTGTTGATGAATGGCTTTTGCTTTGCATAGTAGAGCTTTAACTTGCACTTACAGATGTAGCGACGAACTGTAGTTACTGACAGTGGTTTTCTGAAGTATTCCTGAGCCCATGTGGTGATATTGCACTTACAGATGTAGCGACGAACTGTAGTTACTGACAGTGGTTTTCTGAAGTATTCCTGAGCCCATGTGGTGATATCTTTTACACACTGATGTCGGTTTTTGATGCAGTACCGCCTGAGGGATCGAAGGTCACGGGCATTCAATGTTGGTTTTCGGCCTTGCCCCTTACGTGTAGTGATTTCTCCAGATTCTCTGAACCTTTTGATGATATTACGGACCGTAGATGGTGAAATTCCTAAATTCCTTGCAATAGCTCGTTGAGAAAAGTTGTTCTTGAACTGTTCGACAATTTGCCCACGCATTTGTTCACAGAGTGGTGACCCTCGCCCCATCCTTCTATGTGGATGACTGAGCATGTCAAGGAAGCTGCTTTTATACCCAATCATGGCACCCACCTGTTCCCAATTTGCATGTTCACCTGTGGGATATTCCAAATAAGTGTTTGATGAGCATTCCTCAAATTTCTCTGTCTTCTTTGTCACTTGTGCCAGCTTTTTTGAAACATGTTGCAGGCATCAAATTCCAAATGAGCTAATAATTGCAAAAAATAACAAAGTTTACCAGTTCGAACGTTAAGTATGTGGTCTTTGCAGTGTGTTCAATTGAATATAGGTTGAAAAAGATTTGCAAGTCATTGTATTCTGTTTTTATTTGCGATTTCCACAACGTGCCAACTTTTCTGGTTTTGGGCTTGTACATATAGCATGAGTGAAGAGTACAGTACTGTAAGCTGTTAAAGAAGCTGAATTAAAGACATCGGAATAAACGGATCTGGGAGAGAACGAACACGATGTCTGTCTCAAGATTAGTCTATTATTAAGTGAAGTATCACTTTTTGTTTTGATATGAGATGACACAGCTAAATAAAAGATACCAGTTACATAATTGACTACATTTAGACATAAAAATAAACAATAAATGAGAAAACATTTTCTTTTATTGGTATTATTACAGACATGTCAATAATACTTTAACTTGTTACAGATTTATCTTCCTATTTTTAAAAGGTTTTTAAAAGTGTTACGGGGCTGAATGAGTTATAAGCATGACTTATGTGTCGTTAAATTTCACTTTGGAAAATTAGATGATCCAA
>JBBPBX010015485.1:0-13628 GCA_038048925.1 Garcialebias charrua | reverse complement strand
GGTCTCAGTTACATCCAACAACAAAATGTAAGAGTAAAATAGTAATAACATCTAGTATATAACTAAGATAAGAAAACATCAACTAGAAATACACTAATCCATAATGTAATAGAAAAAACATCATTATAAACAGCAGCACGAACACGAGTCTGTTTGATCAGATGGTCACAGATGAACACAGCAACATGAAACAGATCACCATGAGTGTAGATAGTGGCACATCTTGTCTATTAGAATACGATTTGAGACATCAAAAAACTCTACCAGCAAGCACAGTTAAGACAAATTACATACACATTTGAGGTCCAGGCGGTGAGATTTAGTCCATGAGCCTTATGCCTGGTACCCACTGCACAACTCGAAACGCGCCTGCCGCCCCCTTTTGGCCGCTGGTCACGGTCCCACTGGCCACTGAAGACCGTCTGATGACGCCCACTAGGGGGCAGCAGAGGGAGGGGTCTCTAGCTTGTTTTCCGGGTTCAGTTGTTGTGTTAACTGCACTTCCGACGGTCTTTGATGAGATAAAACGTTTTTTTTATGTTTGGGGTGATCTACACTGGAGAGAACAGCAGCCTGTCAGCAGCAACTGTAAAAATGCCACGTTTATTACCGGAGTTTGGTTCCAATTCATGGAGGGTCGATCCGGTAAGTTTAAAAAGTCCAAAAAAAGTCCCGTTGTGGTTGTGTAATCAGATAGCGAGGCTCTCCCGACTGTTTGCCGGATGCGTCGAGCCGCCAGAGATCAACATTTGGGACGTCGGCGGCTCGACGGCTAGGTTGATTTGGACGCGCGCGTGCCCGCGAAGGGAACTTGGGCTGCCGCCGCGCCGCTTTGATCACTCGAATCGCGCCGCTTCCCTGGTCGCCGTGACTCCACGCGTCTCCTCATAGACTTTGAATGTAAACCGGCCGCTTCAGCCGCCCGAAATCGGGGCAGTGGGTACTAGGCATTATTCAGATCAGCCACAGTTCTGTGATGTTTCCAGCCAGCAGTTCTGATAAGCGTCTTCCAACTTAAATTTCAAAGTATGACACATTGTAAAATCATCATAATCACAAAATATAAAAATGTTAAAAGTTATTTTTTAATTATTTTAGAACTTCATGTTCTGTTATTTCAGTGTAATTGATCAAAAAGTAAATTTCTGCTCCGTGCTGCAGAGCTGAAGCTGTGTGACATCCCTTTGATGTCCTGCTGCACTTCTCTTCTCTACAATTTAAATGTAAATACTGTAACATTTTAAATAAACAATCCATGGATTGTTTGTTTAAAATGTTACAGCATTTAAATTTGAATTGTTTATTGAAGCAGGGAGATTGGGAGTAACCGGTGATGAGTGAGTGTGATTGCAGCTTGGCACATGTCATGACAAACTTTACTGAACTTGAACTCAACTTGAACTTGGACTACTGTATCCCTACTTCGCGGTTTTTCACTTATCGTGGATGGGCGTGGTCCCAAACACCCGCAATAAACTGTATACTGTATAATAATATATATAATACACTGCATGGCCTGAAAAAAAAACTCACCACCTACATTTAACTAAGTAAATAGATAGGAGCCTCCTATTGGATAGTTACTGCATGGGGGATTATCTTTCAGCTGACAATAAGTTATTTAACCCCAATTGGTGCAATGAGTTACTTCTTGTTTCTTAAACAACCATGTTGAAAGACGTTGCGTGGTCGTGGAAAAGATGTCCGTCTGTTTGAGAAGGGTCAAATCATTGGCATGCATCAAGCAGAGAAAACATCTAAGGACATTGCCAAAACTACTAAAATTGGGTTAAGAACTGTCCAACTCGTTACTAAAAACTGGAAGGATAGTGGGGACCCATTGTCTTTGAGGAAGAAATGTGGCCGGAAAAAAATACTGAATAATCGTGATTGGTGGATCACTTAAAATGTTTGGTGAAATCAAATCAAAGAAAAACAACAGTAGCACTCTGGGCTATGTTTAATAGTGAAATAAGAGCATTTCCAAACGCACAATGTAAAGGGAACTCAAGGGATTGGGACTGAACAGCTGTGTAGCCTTAAGAAAACCACTAATCAGTGAGACTAACTGGGGAAAAAAGGCTTCAATTTGTTAGGGAGCATAAAGATCGGACTCTGGAGCAATGGATGAAGGTCATGTGGTCTGATGATTCCAGATTTGTCCTGTTCCAGAGTGATGGGTGCATCAGGGTAAGAAGAAAGGCAGGTGAAGTGATGCACCCATCTTGTCTAGTGCCTACTGTACAAGCCTGTGGGGGCAGTATTATGATCTGGGGTTGCTACAGTTGGTCAGGTCTAGATTCAGCAACAGTATGAGCTCAAAGAATGAGGTCAGCTGACTACCTGAATACAGTGAATGACCAGGTTATTCCATCAATGGATTTTTTCTTCCCTGATGGCACGGGCATATTCCAAAATGACAATGGGATTCATCGGGCTCGAATTGTGAAAAAGTGGTTCTGGGAGCATGAGACATCATTGTCACACATGGATTGGTCACCACAGAGTCCAGACCTTAACCCCATTGAGAATCTTTGGGATGTGTTGGAGAAGGCTTTGCGCAGTGGTCAGAATCTGCCATCATCAATGCAAGATCTTTGTGAAAAATTAATGCAACACTGGGTGGAAATAGATCATGTGACATTGCAGAAGCTTATTCAAACAATGCAACAGTGAATGCATGCCATAATCAAAGCTAAATAATAATGCAATGTAATCAAACCTTTTTTTTGGTCACAACTTTTTTTGGGCCAGGCAGTGTATAATCTAAACATGCATAATATAATATAAGCAATGAGTAAAGGTATGGGTATACATGTGTAGCATACCTCCCTCAACATAAAATTAAAACAATGCTTTAAATATTTCTGTATTGGCAGAGCAGTGGTTACAGCAGTCGTTTCACAACAAGAAGGTTGCAGGTTTGCCTCCTGCCTAGAACCTTTCATGCATGAGCTTTCTCAGATTTTCTCCCACAGAACCAAAACTAGCATATTCGGTTAACTGACAATTTAAAGTTGTCACTAGGTATGATTAAGAGTTTGAAAAGTGTGTAAAATGATTGGTCTGATGTTCCGTACTGTTATAGTCTACTTTTTATGTTAACAAGTTTAGTGCCAAAACAAGAGACGCCTCTACCTCTTTGCTCTCTCCAACACATGCACAAACCCAAATGCACACAGAGGTCAGTAAATAAAGTGCAGCCACCCCCTGGGTAACTTACATATTCAGTGTTGTACTTTTTACTGAAATATATTTGTTAATTATCTATTGTATGGGGACAGACGAACCCAAGGGCTAAGAGAATGAAAGTGGAAGGTCATATGCTTCATGAAATGATGCAAAAATGCAAGGGCAGTGGGCTTTAAGGTATGATTTGTCACATGTGGTATTGCTTGTTATTAAGATAATGCAAATCATTTCAATTCAGTTATTTTATATAGCACAAGTTCACAAGAAAAGTAATCTCAGGATTAGACTGGGTACCAATCTGTCTCAACTGGCTGAGTCAAAGAGGACAGATGAAGCATGTTAAAATGTGGATGAGGCTCAATCACATAACAGATTCATATATGTAGAACATGTCTGGAAACTTAGCACTTTGAGATTTTCATTAATGAAAAGTGCGTTATAAATTGAATTCATTATTATTATTATTATTAACTTTATTCCTCCATAAATTCAAGATGGAAGCGCAAATGAAGCAGACGTTTTTTGGGGTTAATGTTTTCCATTTTGCTGTTCTCCATTAACAAACACTAAATTCTAGTTGCTTCTGTAGACTCAACAATCCTGATGTCCTTATATACACTAGTCAGTTTTATGACTGCAATGCTTGCACTTTATTTCCAAGAGGGACTTTATTTGTCAGATTAGTAAAAAATTGGCATTCTGTTTATTTTAATTTGTTTAAAAGGTTTCCACAAGAAAATCCTATGTTCATTCTCCCCATGTAAATAAATGCCTATTTTTACCTCTGCCAAGGAGGGTGTTTTCATTAGCGTTAGTTTGTCTGTCCGTCCGTGTGCAAAATTACCCAAACAGTTATAAACGCATTTTCAAGAAATATTCAGGAAATGTTGAAGTTGTCACAAAGAACAAAAGATTATATTCAGGTGGTTATCTGGATCACCAGTCAGATGCAGGATTTAGTTTAAGGATTCGTGTCTGTCTGTGCACAAGATGTTCCCGTGTGATCGACCCTTTGCAGAGGAGTGCGCTCTCAGAGTGCTTCGAGTCTAAATGTTGTGAATTTCAGTGAATTTTGCATATATCTTTACCCCGACCTCCTACATGTTTATTTCAGAGAAATTAAAAGAATTGGAATACTGTATAGTAATATCATGTATATTAAATTATAATCAGCAATTTAAAAAAACAACAACTAAAAAGCAGCTGATAACATTGTAGAAGATGGTACCAACTAATTTAAATGAATCTTAAGGAAATCAAAATTTGTGCAGCTCACAGAATAAAAACAAAATAAATTTCCACCGCCTGGATTAATATTTATTGCAGCTAAGATAAAATATTCAGACAGACGTGTTTGAAGGTGCATGCATCGTATTTCCAAATAATCCTCTTTGCCTCTGTCACACTCAGGACTCATTGATTGCTCCCAACATGGGATTTAAACTGCCCGTCTTCCCACGCTGAATCTGTGCTGTGTTTAATTATTCTGCTTTATTTTGAAACTAAACAGAAAAGCAAAATTAAATTCACATTTCATTATGTAGTACTGTACGGTACTGTACTGTACCTGGATGATGAAGCTGTGCAGGTTAGTGGGGAGATGAGCAGGAGGTCAGTGAAGGTAGGTGTTGCAGAGGCTGGCTGGAGAGGAGGAGACGTCTGTGGACATGAACACAGACAGGTGGGTTAACAGATTAAGTAACATAAAAACAAAACACAAAATCAAAAAGTAAAAGCAAGTTTTCATTACCTTTGTGGAGGGGTGCAGAGGCTGGCTGGCTGAATGACTGGAGTGGAGAGGAGGAGGAGGAGGAGGAGCAGGAGCAGCAGACGTCTGTGGACATGAACAGAGACAGGTGGGTTAACAGATGAAGTAACATAAAATAAAACAGAAAATCAAAATATAAATGCAACATTTCTTTACCTTTGGGGACAGGTGCAGGGGAAGGACGGAGGGATGTTTACTGGGGAGAGGGTGAGCTGGATCTGGAGCTGGATCTGGAGCTGGAGCTGGAGATGGAGATGTCCAATGACGGCTGGCTTGCAGCAGCAGAGGTGGATGGCTGTGCAGCAGCAGAGGTGGATGGCATTTCCTCTGCTGCTTCTGCTGCTCCAGCAGATCCTAGAGTCGCTGCAGTGCCCGTGGCTGCAGTGGCCGTGGCTGCAGTGCCCGTGGCTGCAGTGCCCGTGGCTGCAGTGCCCGTGGCTGCAGTGCCCCTCGTAATGAACTGCAGCATGCTGCTCTGCGCGGCCTCCTGTTTTTTTTCCTCTAGGATCTGCCGGTAACAAGCCAGACCGTCACGGACAGCTCGGGAGGCCCTGGCGAACCTCTCCCCATCCTCGTCCAGTGCCTCCAACTGGTCCAAGACGTGCTGCTGCTCCTTAAAGATCTTGGCCAAGACCTGCCTCGTGAAGACCTTGGCCGGAGCGGTTGGCCTTTCTTCTTGCTGCCCCTCCTCCTCTACCGACGGCCTATCCAGCTGCTGCAGGTCCGCAGTCGTAAGCTCCTCGCCTTCTTCAGCCAGCAACTCCCGAACATCTTCAGCGTCAATCTCCAATTCCAGCCTCCTACTCATCTCCACCACACTCTCAATCACACTGCTGATTGAGTCCACGGGCTCAAGTGAGGGATCAAAAAACTGTGGACAGAGCTTTTTCCACACACCGTTAAGTGTGCTCTCCCTCACCTGAAGCCAGGACTCATCAATGTGACTGAGAGCATGGCGCAGGTTGTACTTCTTCCAGAAGTCCTTTAACGTGAACTCTGGAGAGTCGTCTGTTTCCAACAAAGCACTGCGGATGACCCTCTGAAGGTAGTAGGCCTTGAAGGTCGATATCACCCCCTGGTCCATTGGCTGGATGAGACTGGTGGTATTGGGTGGCAGGTACACCACCCTCACATTTTGGTTGAGGTCAGTCAGATTTGCGGGGTGACCCGGTGCATTGTCCAACAACAACAGGATGTTAAAGCGAATGCGCTGTCGTTTGCAGTAGCACTGTACGTCCTTGACGAAATGTTTGGTAAACCATTTTGAGAACACCTCTTGGGTAACCCAGGCCTTACGGTTGAATGCCCAATACACCGGCAGTTCGTTCTTATTCATACGTTGTAAGGCCCTGGGGTTCTCATAATGGTTTACCAACAGCGGCTTTAACTTGCAGTCACCAGCAGCATTCGCTCCGAAAAGCAACGTGATCCTGTCTTTCCCCACTTTGTGGCCCGCTGCTGTTCTTTCATCCCTGCTGATGTAGGTGCGGTCGGGCAACCTCTTCCAAAATAGACCAGTCTCATCAACATTGAACACCTGCTGCGGTGTGTATCCCCCCTCCCTTATAATGGCTGCCAGTTTTTCTGGGAATGCGGCTGCTGCCGCCGCATCACCACCTGCTGCCTCTCCTGGTGAAAAAAAACACACACAGGACAAGATTAACCACATGTTACACGTGTTAAACATTAAAGCACAGCTGAAATGTTTCACTTACCTTGGATTTTTATGCTGTGCAAATTAGCCCTTTGTCGGAACCGATTAAACCACCCCCGTGACGCATGGAAGTCGGGCACCTCCACGCCCTCCCCCATCTCTGCTTTGATATCCTCGTAAATTTTGAGGGCTTTCTCCTGCATCATCATCAGATTCAGTGGAATATGCCTCTGGTTGCAGTCCTCTATCCAAAGGACTAGAAGTTGTTCATGAAAAGACAGGTGTGTTAAAACATGAACTGAATTAAAAATTAAAAATTATTATTAATAAAAGTCTTGTGACCGTGTGTTAAACATCTCAGGTAAACAAAGCACACCTGTAAACAAACATCTCAGGTAAACAAAGCACACCTGTAAACAAACATCTCAGGTAAACAAAGCACACCTGTAAACAAACATCTCAGGTAAACAAAGCACACCTGTAAACAAACATCTCAGGTAAACAAAGCACACCTGTAAACAAACATCTCAGGTAAACAAAGCACACCTGTAAACAAACATCTCAGGTAAACAAAGCACACCTGTAAACAAACATCTCAGGTAAACAAAGCACACCTGTAAACAAACATCTCAGGTAAACAAAGCACACCTGTAAACAAACATCTCAGGTAAACAAAGCACACCTGTAAACAAACATCTCAGGTAAACAAAGCACACCTGTAAACAAACATCTCAGGTAAACAAAGCACACCTGTAAACAAACATCTCAGGTAAACAAAGCACACCTGTAAACAAACATCTCAGGTAAACAAAGCACACCTGTAAACAAACATCTCAGGTAAACAAAGCACACCTGTAAACAAACATCTCAGGTAAACAAAGCACACCTGTAAACAAACATCTCAGGTAAACAAAGCACACCTGTAAACAAACATCTCAGGTAAACAAAGCACACCTGTAAACAAACATCTCAGGTAAACAAAGCACACCTGTAAACAAACATCTCAGGTAAACAAAGCACACCTGTAAACAAACATCTCAGGTAAACAAAGCACACCTGTAAACAAACATCTCAGGTAAACAAAGCACACCTGTAAACAAACATCTCAGGTAAACAAAGCACACCTGTAAACAAACATCTCAGGTAAACAAAGCACACCTGTAAACAAACATCTCAGGTAAACAAAGCACACCTGTAAACAAACATCTCAGGTAAACAAAGCACACCTGTAAACAAACATCTCAGGTAAACAAAGCACACCTGTAAACAAACATCTCAGGTAAACAAAGCACACCTGTAAACAAACATCTCAGGTAAACAAAGCACACCTGTAAACAAACATCTCAGGTAAACAAAGCACACCTGTAAACAAACATCTCAGGTAAAAAAAAAAATTAATGAAACTGTACAGTGCATACAGTATCAAAAATACTGTCCAGGTACTGTATTTCTTAAATAATTTACTATCTAAAAGACGCAATACAGTACTGTACAGTGTACTGTACGTACTGTTAATAAAAAAATAAAATTTCTTACCCATCAGACGCTCAATCTCTGTGATAACACCCGTGCGTTGCTTCGTTATCATCGTGGACCTCATGGGGGCTGCTCCTCTCACGCTAGCTAAAATGCGCTCGCGGTCAGCCTTTATGGTGCTGACTGTTGAACTGACCTAAAATAAAAAATAAAATGTCATTAACTAACAGACGCTTGCCGTGCGCTGCATGCTTATTACGGTGCTTATTACAGTACGGTGTTCATCTGCGCAGCGACTAGAAGCGCTCATGTTCCGCCATTACGTGTCTTCATCTGCGCAGCCACGTGTACAGTAAAACACTCGCTAACAAGCGCTCACGATCCGCCATTGTTCATCTGCGCAGCCACGTGTACTGTAAAACACTCGCTAACAAGCGCTCACGATCCGCCATTGTTCATCTGCGCAGCCACGTGTACTGTAAAACACTCGCTAACAAGCGCTCACGATCCGCCATTACGAGTCGTGCTAACGGTGGTACTGTACTCACCAGGTTCAGAGCTTTGCAGATGGAGGACGTCGACTCTCCCCTGTCCGCTCGTTTGATGATGTCCAGCTTCTGCTCCAGCGTGATGGCCTTACGCTTTTTAGGAGCGCTCGCACCACCAGCAGAAGAAGCTCCTCGCTTTGCAGACATGCTTTCAAATGCTTTCAAATGAAGATGCTAACAAAGCTAATGATAATGCTAATGAATACGTATCTGTAACTGTGTCTCTCAAATCGCCAAACTGTAGACCCACGCCGCCGCTTTCGCGCTGTTCGCTTATGTAGTACCAGATGAAATCACTCCGCCTTTGATTTTTGGGGGTGGGGGTACAGTAAAGTAGTGCCTATGTAACCTTCCGCTGTTGTACTTTTCCATTTGTCACGCGAAACATACCCCCCCCCCCACCCCACCCACCACAGCGTGCCCGCCTTGTGCAGTGTGCATGTCCAGTCCAAGTCCAGTGCAGGTGCATGGTTAAATCGCCCATCCCCCAACCCGAAACCAACCATCGCCCATCCCCCAACCCGAAACCAACCATCGCCCATCCCCCCCGAAACCAACCCCCTCCACTCCACCTCCCCTGCCCCCCCACATTCCACCTCCTGCCCCAAACTCCCCTTCGAAACATGACATTCAGCCGTCGGCACGAACACTCGGTTCTCGTAAAACAGAACAATGGTTTCTAACGGAGTTTTCTCGTAAACACGGAATTTTCATCTCGTTATTCGGAACAATGGTTTCTAACGGAGTTTTCTCGTAAACACGGAATTTTTATCTCGTTATTTGGAGCAATGATTTCTAACGGAGTTTTCTCGTAAACACGGAATTTTCATCTCGTTATTCGGAACAATGGTTTCTAACGGTAAATTCTCGTAACTCTGGAATTTTCGCTCGTATCTTGGAACGACGCTTTCTAATGTTGTTCTCTCGTAAAATCGGAACGGTAGCTCGCAAGTCGGTAGTTTGGTTCCTGGAAGCTCTCGTAAATCCGGACGCTCGTAGATCAGAGCGCTCATAAATCGGGGACTACCTACCAGCAGGTGGGGTGAGCATCGCTGGATAAATTTATCACAGCGACTGCAATCCTCTTACTGACCGCTATAGAGGCGCTGTTGTCACCTGTGAGCGCAGCCGTGAGCTGCCAAACATTCACAGACGTCTAACAACGGATCAAAAACAGCAAATCAGAAAGCCCAGAGCCCTGACGTGACAAAACTCTAGTATCCCCTTTCTCACAAAAATGAAATTATGTGAGTAAAATCGGTTGGACTGTGAAACATTTTAAACTGCGTTTAAAAGAAAAAAGGTCGGGCCTTCAAAGTAGTTGCCACTGCCGGTGTCACGTGACCTGGTCACATGGCGATCGGTAGTTTCTGAACAACGTACTCATACATCCACCAACATCTCAAAAACACCGCGATGAAGCAGTCTTTTCAATGACAGTAATGGACAAACAAGCCTGAAACTTGTCTGGGACAAGCAGCTGAAGTGAAAGTTGACGAGGAGCGGGGCTTCACCCACTGCGCAAGCGTCAACACTTACAGCGTAATCGACCAATCACAGCGAAGACAGAACTGTAGTTCTAAAACCCAAGTGTTCATGGGAAACTGTGTCTTACTATTCCTACTTGGTGGTTTTTCACTTATTGTGGGGCTTCAGGGTATTGATCCCCCACAATAAACGAGGGACTACTGTATTGCACAAGATATCTTGAAATATGGAGGGTGATATGCATTCCTCAAAGGCCTTGAATTTCAGAGGAGTTGAATAATTGCTCAAAGCTTGTCACTAATCTGTATTACTCAGTTATGTTTAGTATGTGTCTGCTACCTTTTAAAAAAAGAAGAAGAATTCAGCAAATGAGACTTTAAAATCACAAGTTTATGACAAAAATGTTGTTTGGTGGGTCAGAAGATGAACGGATTTTCTAAAACCTTCACGTCAGTAAATCAACTGTGACATTAAAAAAAAGTTTTGCTAATAAAACACGACCACCTTAGGCCCTGTACACATGTAGCCTGGTGTTTGAAAAACGAATATCTGCACGCAAAAAAATATCTCCGTACATACATGTTCGGATATTTAAAATATTTGTCTTCATGTACCCGTCTATTTTCACCACAGAGTGTTGTAAAGAATAAGCCCAACCCATAGGTGGCAGTGTAGTGCAAAGGTGAAACGTATATCAGCCAATCACAACCCTTCAAAGCAACAACTTCCTGTTATTATTTCTTTTTTTTCCCGTTTGTTTGTGTGGACAGACCGCAAGGTTGGACTACTATTAAATACCGTGTTGGAGTACAAAGTTAAAGGGGACCAAAGATGCAAAATTCACTTTTTAATGTTTTTTTTAAACTCAACTTTGGTTATGTACTTCTTAAAGCAGTTAGCAGCCAGTGAGTTACTCTGCAGCCTTATGGTACATCCAGACCGAACGCGATTTCAACTGCAAAAAAGCTCAACACGCACGCAAGTGGACGCACTTTGTGTCCAGACCAAAAAGCCAGAAGCGAAACTACCCAGAAAACTGCTGCGCAGGGTTGCCAGATAAAAATTAATTAATCATCTAGTACTGTTGCTTATTTTTTATTTTTTTTACCCAAACTGTCATATTTGCTGCGTGAGGGTCTGATAAGATTAATAATGTGTTGAGTTTAGTGAACATTTGCACTGAAAAGGGGTAAAAATAAATAAATAAAAAAATAAAATTCATGTTTATCTGGCAACCCTGCTGCTGCGGGGGTGTGGGGGAGGAGCTTACCGGTGTACCGAGTCGTCAATGCACTCCGCGAGGTGAGGAGCTCTTTATTTCTGTCTCTGTGGAGCAGACTTGACTGGTTGTGAAGGAATTGTCGCGAACACACAGCTACAATGAGTTTCTCTTCCATATTCCATGACTCCGCGGGTTTTTTCTGTGTTCCACAAACAATACGTCACATGCGCAATGGTTTCCGCGTCACTGGTTTCCGCGTCACATAGGGACTCTCCCCCTGACCCCCTCTCTTCTCCCCCGACTCTCCCTGATTGGTTGACACACCAACCAATCGGGTAGAGTTTGAGCGGCGTTTGAAAGTTGAACGGCGAAATCTTCAGCATGTTGGAGGCGTGCTTTGGAGGCTGACGCGGGTTCACGTGCACGGAAAAAGCTCTCCAGCACGCTCAACACGCACGCGACGTGACGCAAGACGCCAGGAGGCGCCTGGAGGTGCGTCCACCATTGACTTTGCATGTAAACTGTACGCTGCTGCAGTAGAAAACGCATTCGGTCTGGATTCACCATTATTGCTTGTTTTCGAAGAGTCAGACGAAGAGTTTTTAACATGGAGGGTGAACTTATGATGTTTCTCAGCGGCCTACGCGACGCGTCAGCGCCTCATTTGCCCTGCCCAAAATGGCGTCTGCCTCTGGGTCTGACTCAGGGTCCCCTTTGGAGGGCGGAGTTAATGTAAACAGATTTTTGAAGGGCGTGGCCTTCAGAGCTCATTATCATAAACAGCTGTTCAGAACGGAAGTCAGAAAAGGCAGAACTATAAAGGGGATATTTTATTATCTAAGAATTATTTTGTGCATTAAATTGAATGAACATGGTCTGGATAGCCCACAGACATATCATAAAAATTTATAAAACCAATATTTGGTCCCCTTTATTAAAATGCAGGAAAATGTCGACAGGGAATCATGTCCGACTGGGAATCATGTCAGAGCAGGTATGTTGACATTTTAGCGCTTTTTTTAGAGCATTATGTGACGTCAGCGCCGCTTCAGCTGCCGCAGAAAAACGCAAATCTCCGGTTCTGAAAGTCCACACACAAACTCGAAAGCGGAGAATTCTCAAATCTCCACTTTGGTCGGAGTTTTCTTATTATTCGTTTATAGTTACATCAACCGGAGTTCACGTGTGGATGAAAGGCCAAATCGCATGATAAACTATTCGGTTTTACTGATATCCGGCTACGTGTGTACAGGGCCTCAGTTAGCAGTTTGAACATTTTCTCAATTAGAAGCCACTAAACTTGTGAAAATAACAACAAAATAAACAAGAACTGGGTCAAAATAAAGACTATTTTGGAAATCTAGGCTTGCTGTAACCACTTTATCCAGAAAACAAAGAATCTGTTCAAATTTACAACCTGGTATTTTAACTGTAATCATTCCCGTAGACAAATACTTTTGTAGAAGCTCAACTCTTGCTTAGGCTGTGGTTTCTCAGCCAGTAACACTTTAGTCAGAGTCTGGCACTGGGATGGAGTGGAGTAGCGCTGGGAGATGAGGCCGGAGTTTCCATTATGTGGCGGAAGGAGCTGGAAGACTCCTACCACTGGCCATTGGTGCTGGTGTTAAGTTGCCTCCAAATGCGGAAAAGAGAAACCAAAGGAAAAAAAACAACAACGTAAAGTCAAAATGCGAAGAACGGAAAATGAAGAGAAGTCCAACAGAAACGTGGTCGTGTGAGGACCAGACGAGCCACTACACCTCGCTATTATCATCTGCTGCCAATAGTTTCCTAGCAACCCCAAGCTGCTGCTTGACAGTGGATCTGTCTTGACATTGACAACACGGTCCAACGCTGATGTTGACCGCCAACAGTTCTGGCCATTTAACCAGTGAAATGTTACCCACATCAGCTCTCCAGTCAGCACAGGCAAACAAGAGACGGCTGTACTGGAGGGTGGGATGTGAACGTAAAGTTTGAACAGAGGTCCAGCATTCCTTTAAAACACATTTTACCAACTAAGCAAGCAAATCAATTACTTGTATATAAAAAAAAGTTTGAAACTGAATTCAAATCTCGTTTTGTTCCCAAAAAGGGAATCTAATAAATAATTTCAATCGCATGTTCCTCATAATGATTTATCCCCGAATGCTCTTGTTGGCCTTTAGAAATGGCAGATGTACAAATATATGAGCTGTTGCTAATAGAAGAAAATATTTCACAGTAACTGATCCAAAGGTCTAACAGTAACTTAATAATCATCTGGCTTCATGGCAAGTT
>JBBPBX010015484.1:12121-39285 GCA_038048925.1 Garcialebias charrua | reverse complement strand
ACGCCCAAGTTTTTGCCTCAGCAACCACCCGAGCCGCATGCCGTTTGGACTGCCGGTACCTATCAGCTGCTTCCGGGGTCCCACAGGCCAAAAAGGCCCAACAGGACTCCTTCTTCAGCCTGACAGCATCCCTCACCGCCAGTTTAAAAAAGTTATTTATCCAAGGAGCAGAATGGGTGGTGCAGAGGTTAGAGAAGGTGGGCTAGTGATTGGAAGATCGCCGGTTCAACTCCCAGTACCAACATCAAAATGTGGGTGGTATAGGTGAAGCAGTCACACCTACCTCCAACCTATTTTTCCTCTCATAAGGTCTTGAGCAAGGCCCTTAACCCCTACCATCTGCTCCCCCAGGTGTTCTAGATGGTAGCTCTCTGCTCCACACAAAGGGCTGTGGTAGCTTGATGGTCTGTGGTTGTGTAGGGAAGGTTATCTGGCATAAAAATAGCCAAGTCTTTTTGACTTAGTTCACTGTGAAGACCCTTTAAGAAGGGAGCAGCCTAAAAGGGGAAAAAATTCTGAGGAGCAGATTGGGTTTAATTTCATCACACACTCTCATCTTGAGCAAGCACAAAGGTAACAGTGGAAAGGAAAGTTCTTAGTTCATATCTTAGATCTTATTACTGTTCTTTTACATTTTGTTGTTGGCTGTAACTGGGACCCTGTGTACATACTGACAATAAATAATATCTGAATATGAAACTCCCTCATGAGGAAGAAACCTCCAGCAGAACCAGGCTCAGGACAAGCAGCCATCTGCTTCGACCAGCTGGGTTTGAGAAGAACAGGAAGGAGGAACAGATACACAATGGCAGGATGAGAATCACAAGTTAATATAGAAATAATTTCAAATGTAAACTATTTGTATCAATTCATTTTAAGAAATTAAGTCAATTTGTCCTCCATTAGTCTAAGCCTATAGCAGCATAACAAGCCAACCCTAACTATAGGATTTATCAAAAAGGAAAACCTTTAAGCCCAAACTGGACAATTTGTCAGCCTCATGGACAGAAACTGGAAGTTGGTTCCACAAGAAAAAAGTATGAAGATCTTTGCTGTTTATGAGAGGCATCAGCGGCTTGTGGTCACCCTGTAAGGTGAAAGACTTCAGTCCATAAAGGTATCTGCTGAATTTCTCACATGCCCAGACTGTAGCAAGACACTATTTTCTATTTGAGCATATTGTGGTTTTGCATCAGTGAGTGTTCTGGAACAGAAGCTCACTGGTTTTAACTGTCCATTATGATCTTGGAGTAGAACTCCCCCTAAACCATAACTACTAGAATGTGAGTACAGGTGACTTTGTGACAAGTGCTTTCACTTTACTTGCTTCTTCTTGAGCAGTGTCCCAAATCCAAGTCACATCACTTCTAAGCAGATCATTGAGAGGTTTACTCATCTCAGAAAGGTTTGGTAGGTACGGTATCTGTCCAAGTAGTGAATAATTCCAAGAACTCTCCTCAGATCAGAAACATTCTTTGGTGCTTCAAGTTCTGTAATTGCGTTAACTTTGGCTTTATCTGGTCTTATGCCATGCTCATCAATATAATGTCCAAGATACAGTATTTGAGTTGTTGTTGACGCAAGAGGCATTTTTCATGGTTTAACCTTTAAACAACAGGGTGTTCAGTGTTTTTTGTAGTCTCACCTCATGTTGCTCTGGAGTGTTGAGGGTTAAGTCAGTCATCAACTGAACAAGTGGACCACAAGCAAAGGGATGAAACAGTGAAGGCAGCAGGTCAGACAGCTCCAATAAGGGATCCAAAAAAACCCACTGCCACCCAATCTTGATGTCATTAAATTCAGCATTTTGACACGGTAGTTCATTTAGTTCCAAAACTCTAGTTTGAATGAAAAAAGCTTTATTCAGTAGAGCAGAGCAAATATATTGTTTGTTTTAGTTCATCTGTTTGATGCTTTTTCTTTGCTCAGGGTTTAGTTGAGAAGTGTGATTTTTGGATGTGCTGGGATGGATCGAGACTTGTCTTGATTGTATCACAATCACCTGATTTGTAATCAAATTGAATTGTGAAATGCCGAAAGACTAGTACTCCCGCCTTTAACATATGTGTGTGCGCATGTGTGTGTGTGTGTGTGCGTGTGCGTGCGTGTGTGTGTGTGTGTGTGCATGTATGGCTGTGTATATGCTGGTGAAGATTCTCAGTCATCCAGGACATGATAAAATAAAAAGGCGTTCAATACAGAAAGAGAGAGGATGCAAATGATAACAAGCTGCCTTTTTTTGGACTGTTTGGTTCACATGGAAAGAGAGGAGTCTTACTATTGAAGTTTACAGAAAACCAACCCACACAGACCAGTATCTTTGACTCTCACCATCCACTGGAGCACAAACTCTCTGTCATCAGAACTTTACAGCATCGGAACGAACACATCCCCGCGAAGACAGAAGGGAAGAAAAAGGAACAGAAACACATTGAAAAATCTCTCCAAACATGTGGATATCCTAACTGGGCTTTTGTCAAGTCAGCAAGGAAATCTACAAAACACACTAATGAACAGAAAAAGGAGAACAGACGAATAAACATTGCCATCCCTTATGTGGCTGGAGTCTCAGAGAATTTCAGAAGGATTTTCAACAAACACAACATCCCAGTACATTTCAAACCCAGCAGGACTCTTAAGCCTCGGATATAGTTGACGCGTCGCATAGGGCGCGCGGCCAAAGTGACGCAAACGCGACGTCCCCGCCCCCGCGCTTTGGCCAGCGCGTTGGTTTCGCGCGTGGTCGTGCACCTCCCAAATTTTGAAGCTCCGCAAGCCTAGCGCGCGCGCCGAATTGATTGACAGGTCGGGTAGGGACCTCCCCGACAGCCTTCACGCCAGAATCTGCAACTGTCTGCGCCGCTGTGGTCGTGGAAACGGCGTCGCGACGCATGGAGGAATGTTTTTTATGTGATTCAAATGTTTTAAATTCCCCGAGCGAGCGGAAAGCCATTTGTTTTTGTTGTGTGATTTCAAACAGTTCTTCTTCTACGGTAGATTTCTTCTTCTACACCCTTTCTTGCAACATATGCACAGGTTTTAGAGGGTACTGCCGCCTGCTGGTCAGTAAAAGAACAGCACTTTGCCATGCGCTGCCGTGCCACACTATAAACGCATGCACAGTGCGCGCGCAGCACGCGCGCTCCAGCTTGCGGACCAAAGCGCGACTATATCCGAGGCTTCAGACAGAGGCTGGTCCACCCTAAGGACAAAACACCCACACACAAACAGAGTGGTGTAGTTTACGCGGTTCAGTGCAGTAAGGACTGTCCAGACCTCTACATTGGGGAAACTAAACAGCCTCTTCGCAGACGAATGTCCTAACACAGGAGAGCCACCTCCTCTGGACAAAACTCAGATGTTCACCTCCACCTCACGGACAAGGGACACTCATTTGAGGACCAGAATGTGTACATTTTGGACCGAGAACACAGGCGGTTTGAGAGGGGTGTGAAGGAAGCTGTTTATGTTAAAGGTGCAGTCTGTAAATTTCTGTAGAACGCAGGACTTAGAAAAATTTTCAACAGGGAAAGAATTCTGGTCCCTCCCCCTTGCTCTCGCTGAAATTCAGCTCAGCCTCCTTAGCTTCGCCTCCACTGCATGTCCTGTCGCAGCCGCTGCAATCTTCTGTGTTTATATGTTAATAAAACGTTCTAAAAAATAAAATAAAAACATGGAGCGCTGGTCCAGCACACCAGAACACCAGGAAATCTGCAGAGCCTCGCGCAGCCACGTTGAACCCGAGTTTAATTCGCTCGTGACAAATTCATTCATTTCCTCATTTCAGTCATGGAGTCAGCGGAGGAGGAAGCGATCACTTGACTTTTGGCAAAAAAACAAAAGAAAAGTCCAGATCAGGGATGAAGAAGGGGAATTTAATACATTTGTGTCACATACAAAACAGTTCTGCATCGCTTTGCAATCCTTTGAACGAGAACGTGCGCGGCCGCTGGGGCTGGGACAGGCGGGGGCGTGGGTTAGGAGCGTGAGAAGCTCTGTTTTTATTGGCTGGTTAAAAACTCTGTTTTTATTGGCTGGTTAACGGCGGGTCACTGTGGCTTTTTAGAAATGCTTTTAGTAACACCTGGAGAAGCAAGGGGAATATAGTTTTTTTCAGAGATTACTTTGTCTAACATCAGTCTGTCAGGAGATAGCGGCAGAGTGAAGAAATATGTTAAAAATATATTTTTAGAAAAATTACAGACTGCACCTTTAAGATAGAAAAGCCTTCTCAACACGGGAGGAGGTATCAGATTCCAACTTTCAAAAATGTATAATGCAGCTTTAGGACTGATTCCCAGACAATTTTCACACCTGATGGGAACAGAGGAGCCTCGTCTGTGAATTAGACTAACAAAGACCTTAAGAAACCCCTACTGTTGAGGTGTGAGGTGTGATTTGTCAATTTACATAGATATGTTGTATCTTATCTCAGCCCTTTAAAACTTGCTCACTCAGGCCTTGTACACACGTAGCCTGGTGTTTGAAAAAACGAATATCTGTGCAAAAAAAATCTCCGTACATACATGATCGGATATAGAAAATGATCATATACATGTTCCCGGTGATTTTCACCACAGAGCGTTGTAAAGAATATGCCCAACCCATAGGTGGCAGTGTAGTGCAGAGGTGAACTGTATATCAGCCAATCACAACTCTTCAAAGCAACCACAACTTCCTGTTATTATTGAATCATGGTGCCTGGAGGTTCGTTTGTCTGGACAGTGAACTACTATTAAATACCGTGTTGGAGTACAAAGTTAATAAAACGCAGGAAAATGTCGACTGGGAATCATGTCAGAGCAGGTATGTTGACATTTTAGGGCTTTTTTTAGAGCATTATGTGACGTCAGCGCCGCACCAGCTGTTGCAGACATATAATGCGCAAATCTCCGGTTCTGAAAGTCCACACGCAAACCCAAAAGAGGACAATTCTCAAATCTCCACTTTGGTCGGAGTTTTTATTATTATTTGTTTATAGTTGCATCAACCGGAGTTCACGTGTGGATGAAAGGCCAAACCGCATGATAAACTATTCGGTTTTACTGATATCCGGCTACGTGTGTACAAGGCCTCACTCTCTGCTATTTGAATTGAGAAAGCTTCTCGGATGAGAAGCAAAACGTCTTCTGTTACAAATAAAGTCCAGTTGTTTCTGTGTTGAACTCCTTTTTTACGGCTGTGTGATTAGACAACACTGCAGTGGAGCTGTTCCATGCATGTGTGCTTACAATGCTATCATTGGCCTCTCTCTGGCCAACACTAAATGAGCCAGTGTTGAGCCTCAGCTGTATAATCATGAATATTCATCTCTTGCTTGTGAAAACCACCCTCTGTGTTTGTGTTGGGGGGGGCGGAGGTGTATGTGATGCACAGGCAGGCATTAAGGAAGCTGCAACTGTCGGCTCAATCACGATCCATCATGCTGTCTGGATAAAAACTCGGGCTGACAACAAATCTTCTCATCCTCCATTCTGAACAAAACTGGTTTTGTGGATGGGGCAGAAAAAAAAAATCCTGTAGCTTCAAACAGCAAATCAGGTCAAGGTTGTCTTGGTTCCATGCAGTGGCAATGATGTCTCTTCCTTTGCTTTTACTCCTGCTTGATGAAAGCCCAGGATTTAAAGGGGGGGGGGGGAAAGAAGCATAAAAAGTCTTTGTGACACCTGAGGGAAATAAATATCGATTGCACCCAACTGTCACCTATCTGCTCACACTATGTCCATTTTCAAGCAAAGTTTTGAAGCTAATTTTCAAAAGTAACATGACCAGTAATTCTGTTTTGTAGGTGATAATGTGACATCCTTTAAAGCTGATGTGGAAGTGTGATGACTTGAGTGTAAATGAGTTAACCTATAGTGCCATTCCCCTGAGATCTCATGACACAACATTCCCGCTTACAAAAAAAAGGGCTTAAGTACAACGCTCATTGGTGTTTCATGGTAATTTGTGGTGGCAAGTGGAGCAGGCAACGCTGCTCTGTGAGTAAAGCAGAGGGGGCAAGAGGAGGATTAGATAATCAAACAGTGTGCCACTTTAAATAATCTCTGGCTCCTCTGGGGGAGGTGAGACTTAAAGCCAGAGCCCTTCTGCTTTAATTGTCTGATTTTTCCCATCATTACACATGAGGGCCTTAGGAATTCAAGCTCATTAAATATTCAAGAGCACATTATGAAGGGAGGGTTGTGGTGAAAGATGATGGCGAAAAGCAGTGAGAGAGGGTGGATGGATGTCAAGATAAAACAAGACATCTGTAGCCGTTTTCGCATTGACCAGCCCTTAAAGGCCCGGGTGGCCCCGCCCCGCCCTCTTTCCCGGGTTCAGCGTGTCCGCATTTTCCTTTTTTTCCCCGGCTCCGCCCTCGTTTTGGAACCATCTCCAACGTGGTTCCATCGGACCGCGGCCCGACGGGCCCAGTTTCACGTCATTTACTGCTCACATTTGATTCGTTGTTTGCAGCAGGGGGCTGGACTGCTTCGTGTAGGGGCGAGACCAGAGGGCGTGACTAGCTGCGTGTTGAGTCATCAACTGCGATTTCGCCAGCGCACCTAAAAACACTCTATTTTCATCTAAAAACTACTTTCGAGTGCATAAAAATGATCGGAAACGTGTGTTTATATGCTTAACTTGCTAACTGTAGTGAAAAAACACATGAAAACTCAGTATTTATTTCGTTTTTTCCACAAATTCGCAACCCGGAAGTCCGCTCGTAAATTTCGCCAGGGCACCTAAAAACACACTATTTTCATCTAAAAACTACTTTCGAGTGCATAAAAATGATCGGAAACGTGTGTTTATATGCTTAACTTGCTAACTGTAGTGAAAAAACACATGAAAACTCAGTATTTATTTCGTTTTTTCCACAAATTCGCAACCCGGAAGTCCGCTCGTAAATTTCGCCAGGGCACCTAAAAACACACTATTTTCATCTAAAAACTACTTTCGAGTGCATAAAAATGATCGGAAACGTGTGTTTATATGCTTAACTTGCTAACTGTAGTGAAAAAACACATGAAAACTCAGTATTTATTTCGTTTTTTCCACAAATTCGCAACCCGGAAGTCCGCTCGTAAATTTCGCCAGGGCACCTAAAAACACACTATTTTCATCTAAAAACTACTTTCGAGTGCATAAAAATGATCGGAAACGTGTGTTTATATGCTTAACTTGCTAACTGTAGTGAAAAAACACATGAAAACTCAGTATTTATTTCGTTTTTTCCACAAATTCGCAACCCGGAAGTCCGCTCGTAAATTTCGCCAGGGCACCTAAAAACACACTATTTTCATCTAAAAACTACTTTCGAGTGCATAAAAATGATCGGAAACGTGTGTTTATATGCTTAACTTGCTAACTGTAGTGAAAAAACACATGAAAACTCAGTATTTATTTCGTTTTTTCCAAAAATTCGCATTCTGAGCTTTTCGGTAAGAACTGCCCACCCACGTCAAGTGAATACCCCACCCACTTCAAGGCTTGCTCTCCGGACAGTGCGCAATCAACGAGGGCGGGCCAGAGCTGGCTCTGGGCCAACCAGAGACGAGCGGGACCGGGGAGGGCCGGCAAATGCGAAAACGGCTTGTGAGGACTGGTGATGTTTTCATACAGTTAATCCAAGCTGCCACCAAAATGGCCAAAAGTTAGAAGTAAAGATCGTAGTTCTCCAGTTTTAGCTTCTCTCCATGAACTCTCTGTCAAATGTAGAGTAGAATTTAAAACCGTACTTCTTTTGTGCCAAAGCTCCCAACAACTAGCTCCATTATGATCTAAAGATCTTGAAGTGTATCAGAACAGAGGACCTGACTTAACTTTTTTTACATTTTTCTACTTGGATTATTGAGCATGCATCAGGATATCAGAACAAAGTTAAATCAGGTCATCTGGATAGTTCCTTTTTGGAGGAAATTGTCTTTCATCCAACAGACTTCATCAGTCTGTCATCTGCCACCAACAACTGTCTTACAAATAGCACCTCCTTGACAAGTTTCAAACCAGCGGGGTTTATCTACCTGGATGATTCAGTTTACAAACTTGTTTTCAATCTTAAAGTATAGTTTCTTCAAACGATTGGGGTGACCGAAGATCTAGCCCCCATTGACCACACACTAGCTATGTTTTTTTGTTGTTTTTTTTTCTTCTTCTTTCGGCTTTTTCCCTGCGTTAGGGGTCACCACAGCGATCTAGTCGCACGAAGATTTGGCAGTTGTTTTTACGCCGGATGCCCTTCCTGACACAACCACAGACCACCGAGCAACCACAGCCCTCTGTGTGGAGCAGAGAGCTGATATCTAGGGTTCCCGGGGGAGCAGATGGTGTGGGTTAAGGGCCTTGCTCAAGGGCCCAGAGTGGGGCAGATGAGGGTGGAGACAGGTGTGACCGCTTCACTTATCCCACCCACATCTTTGATGTTGTCGGTACCGGGGCTTGAACCGGTGATCTTCCGATCACAAGCTCACCTTCTTAACCTCTGCGCCACCACTCCCACACTAGCTATGTTTACATGGGCAAAATTCTGTGACCGGATTGAAATGTGCTCTGATTGCATAATTAGATAGCACCGTTTACACAGGCACAATCGGTTCATGACGAGCGTTTACATGCAGCAGGCTTTTATTCTGACCAGAAGAACAGACATGCGCAGAATGGTACACTCCCCCTTTTAAAAAAAAAACGAAGAGGAAGTTGCTTTCGTGAAAACCACAGAAGAAGAAGTTACTTCCGGGACAAAAGTAAACAGATGCGCAAAAAATGGACCCGGCCAGATTGTAATGACGGCGATGGAGTTTTTACTGCACTACTGCACTCCCTGATTGAGCTACAGGCAAGCAACGCATGCTTTTAGTCTTTTTTATTCTCAAGATGAGAGCGCTGGGAAAGGAAGGGAGAGGTGCGCTGCCGCGCGCAGCGCACATGCGCAGTCAGGACAGTTTTCCGCAGCTCGAAAGGAACAGAATGTGTTAACATGCGCACACATCAGGCTACGGATCGGCGTAAGCCACCCGTTTCGAACGGATCGCAAATTAGGTCGGATCACGCCGAATACACAAAAAATAACCCGACCGGGGTGTTTACATGACAAACTTTTGATCCGATTGGCCGTTTGATCCGATTACTTATGTCCATGTAAACATAGCTACTGGTTTCACCATTGCACCTGGTCATCGAGAAAAATTAGCCCTCCACTCGCCATGATCTGCCACTCTGTGCCGCAACGGAAAAGCAAAAAATAAAAATAAAATAAAAACCTTACTTCTATTTTTAGACACAATTCTACTCTTACTTACTTAAATATCTTGCACTGAAAACATTAGGGTTTATCCCCGTTTGATTCCAGTCCAGACCAACTCTCACCTCTAAAACTACAAACACCCTCAGCAGCTGGAGACGTTGGTGTTCTGTCTCTTCGTAGAATTCACACCTGGACTGGACTGGACTGAGTATCTTCGCAGTCTCCTCAGCATGCAGCTGGAGAAGATGGATACTCATCCTGAACCTGGTTCTGTTTCTGCTGGTCTTTCCTTCTTTTTACAAAGGAGTTGTTGCTTTCCACTTTCACCAGGGTGCTGCTCAGGTGGAGGCGTGTGACAGAGTGAAGCTTCACCGCAGTCTACTGGTTTCTTTGAATAGTCGTTTTTTAGTTAGTACAGTATTTTATGGAATGAATTCAATTAAATTTGTTTGAATATTAATTTGTTTGGAATTAAATTTAGTTTTGACTTATTATTTTGTTGTGTAGCATTGTTAAAATAGAATACCGTACTTTCCGCCATACACGTCGCACCGCCTTATATGTCACATCAGTCCAAAAATGTCCAATAAAGTGGGAAAATACACAAATACGTTGCTTTGCCATATAAGTCACATCTATTATGCATCCCTGCCGACGCATTGCGTTTGTTACGCATCACCACTGACAACCCGAAAATGTGAGCCGGTGTGCCAAATATCGATTGGTCACCAAATGGCGGCCGCGAGAGCGTGGGAGGACTTGAACAATTATTTATCAAGATTAACATGCAAAAACAATAATTTGCCTGCTCAAAATTATAGCAAAGGTGTGTCTCAGTTTAACATTTCCTTAATAAATGCACTTTGACAGTCAAATCAGCTGTATTTCAAAAGCCAATTTGCGGAAGCAGGAGCGTGTAGATGGCTGAGTCACTGTGCATTTCTTCTAAACTTCTGTGTAGCCTTCACCACTCTCTGTAAAGCTTTTCTTTCCGCAACTGTGCAGCCTCCATGCCACACGTTGATGCTGGAGCACAGGATGCTCTCCACTGCACACCTGTAGAAGGAGGTGAGGACTGGGCTGCTCAGACCAGCTCGTCTCAGCCGTCTGAGGAAGTAGAGTCTCTGATGACCTTTCTTGATCAGACTGGTGGTGTTGTTGCTCAGCTGCATTTCGCCTGAGCAGCACAGCAAAATGAAGCTAATTTGATGGTTGCTCTAATCAAGCTGGAAAGGGGCTCTATGGCAAGCCGATTGTGTTATTGATTGCCAGTTTTACCTATTAAATGACACAATGGAATGCCATACTACTCGAGTGCCATCTAGCGGCTGAAAAGGGTAGTGTTCAACATTTGCAATGTCACAATGAATGAAAACGGTCATATCTCAGCCAAAAATTAGTTCATAAATATGGGAAAAAAAATCCCTAATTAAGTCACTTTGGCGTATAAGTCACAGGGCATGCAAATTATGCAAAAACCTGTGATTTATAGGCCAAAAAATATGGTAATATAATTTGAGCTCTGTAAATAAACTGAGTTGAATTGAATTTGATTGTTAGATGTATCACAATTTCCGAAGTGGTTCTTCTCATAATATTCTGATTCTGATCTCTCTGATTCTCATCCTGAACATTTCATTTAATTGCTGAGCTTGTGTCAAACTGCATGTGACAAACAACAAGCTAATAATTTAAAATAGAAAAAAGTGAGCCTTAATGTATCACGTAACTCACGATGAAGAGACACATTTTGTTGCACGACTTTGCTGCTGTTGACTCTTCAACAGACATGATCAAATCAGACAAGACCTCTGCTTCCATTTAAAACATCACATTTCAGTCTCATGTCCTTTTGTCAAGGTTCTCTTTGTTTTTTTTTTTTTTTTTTTTTGCCTTTTTATTGGTGGTTCACTTCCTCCCCTCCTCTCACCACAGCACATTAGCTTGCAGCCGTCAGGTCGCTTGGCAGCTGCTCCACCTGGAGAATATCAATCAATGTTGCTGTGGAGACGGAATCAAACATCCTTTATGTTCAGCTTCCTTCCATTTTAATGTTCTGTCTTGCTGCTCTTCAAAGACCTAAATGTGATGGAGAGTTTGTTTGCTTCTCTAAGGTGCAAATAAATCATCGGGGTTATGAAGAACAAATCTTGAGACAGTATTTAACACTACAAGTGATCTATTAAATACACTCTGACACGCCCAGCTGCTAATTTCTTTGAGGTGTGAATAATTGAGTTTCAGATGGAACCTCTGCATCAGACTATCTCTCAGATAGACATGCGTGGGATGGACGTGTCTGTTGCTGCTAACTCCTGACAGAGGAGGGAACACGATTAGAAATGATGCAGCCCAACTTTTAGTGCCACTTATCACCTTTAATCACCATTCATGTTCATTCATGCAGGAAAAAAACAAGGAGTAGAGGAAACCGTTCACAAATATTTATCACTCGCTACCAAAAGGCAAACATGAAACATGTTTTTGACAGTTTATGTATCTGTTAGCAAAAAAATCACATGAACCTAGACAACGTTCAATTAAACTTTCCGAAGTTGAACAGAGAGAGAACTCATCAAATTAGGTTGAGATGCATTTAAAACTGTGTATGGAGAAAAACCTTTTTGATTGTGTCACTTGGCAACAATTCTTTGTGGCTAGCCAAACTGTCAGGGGGCCAATCCCACTCTTCTGGCTAATTGCTCCAATCTACCTCCCATCTACTCCCACACACAGCCTGGCCTTGCTGCTGTACATAGCACTAAGCAGTGAAACGACTCCCTACAGACCCATCATCGGTGGCACTGGTGCCAGGCCCGCCGGCAGAGGGTTAAGTAAATATTGGGCAAAGCAGCTGCTCTAAGAGTGCTGTTGTCTGCCTGTGTTCCAGCCTGGTCCCAGCCTGGAATAAATCACAGACAGCAATTAGTGCCACACTGTCCCCCTGCCCTCATTAAACAACTCTGCTTGCAGAGGAAGCCTATAAACACCACTCACTGATCTGCATGGATGGAGGATGAGCTGGATCGATGGCTGGACAACAGATGAATGAAGGAATGGGTAAATAGGTACAAATTTGGAGATGAAAAGTAAACTGGACTTATATAACTCTTGTTATCTAGGTGTCACAAAAACTCTCTAAAACAGCTTCAATTTATGTGGCATGCAGCCAGTGTTCCTAGAGTTTATAATACTACGGTAGAATGGAAGGCTGAGCTTTCATTTTTCAGGTTCCTCTTTTGTTTCTGACCACACATGATTAGACCTGGACCAAATAAACTACATCTGGACCATAGAAACTACACCTTGATCATAGAAACTACACCTGGACAATAGAAACTACACCAGGGGCCTCATGTACAAAGACTTGCGTGGATTTCTTACTGAAAAGTGCCGCACGGTCAAATCCAGAAATCTGCGTACGCACAAAAAAATCCAGATGTATCAAACTGTGCGTACGCCGGAATCCACGCACATTCCTTTTGTACATCACAATCAACGTGGAATTGAGCGCACATGAGAGAGTGGCCGACTCCGCCTTTGACACGCCTCCATATAAATATGCAAATTCATTTAAATATGCCCTGCACGTTAGGAATGTCGTCTTTGCTCTATTGCAAATCATGTCGAAACGTGGAAAAAAGAGGAACTTCACGGACTGTGAACTGGAGACACTTCTGAGTGACGTAGAGAGGCACAGAAGAAGGTTTTGTTTGGCACGCTCAGCGCACAACAAACCGTCCACTTTTAAATGAAGAGTTGACCCAGCTATTTCAACATGCCTATAGGTCACTGGATAGCGTGTTCACCTTTTGTCCCGAAGATCATGAGTTCGAATCCCGCATGGTACAACGTTTTTTTTTAAAATAAATTCATTCCAGATTTAAAGAACACAAGAAAACTATTTAGAATGAACAACATGAAATGAAACAATACATGAAATGAAGGCAAAAGAGGATTTCTTGTGGTTTTTTTAAAAGTAGTTTTCTTGTGTTCTTTAAATCTGGAATGAATTAAAAATAAAGACAAACGTTGTTTTCATTTAAATATACCCTGCAACAGAGGAATGTCGTCTTGTCCCATCATGCATCACGTTCTTCAACTGCTAAAACAGCTAGAAATGAACAAAAAACAAGAATTTAAGCTGTGCAGAACTATTCAGTCTTTCTGTTTTTTATATTTTTTGCAGGTTGTATTCTGATTGCGTCCATGTGGATGTAATAATTGTTCATCATGTGTGTTTGGGTGGAAATGATCATTATTACCCCATCATGAACAGTTTCCAGAATCACCTGTAGGTGTCGCCAAAGGAACACAAACCACAGAAACGTGCGTACGCCTGGACTGGAGCTGCCGTGGCGGTGCGGACATATCCACGTTCAGTTCTGTTTTGATACATACAGAGTTTTGCGTGGATGGTGACGTACGCACGGTTTTTGTGTGTACGCACAGTTGATACATGGACCAAATAAACTATACCTGAACCATAGAAACTACACCTAGACCATAGAAACTACACCTGAACCAAACTACACCTGGACAATAGAAACTACACCTGAACTAAACTACACCAGGACCATAGAAACTACACCTGAACTAAACTACACCTGGACCATAAAAACTACACCTGGACCATAGAAACTACACCTGGATCATAGAAACTACACCTGAACTAAACTACACCTGGACCATAGAAACTACACCTGAACTAAACTACACCTGGACCATAGAAACTACACCTGGACAATAGAAACTAACCCTGGACCATATAAACTACACCTGGACCAAATAAACTATACTTGAACCATAGAAACTACACCTGGACCATAGAAACTACACCTAGACCATAGAAACTACACCTGGACCAAATAAACTATACCTGAACCATAGAAACTACACCTAGACCATAGAAACTACACCTGAACCAAACTACACCTGGACAATAGAAACTACACCTGGGCCATAGAAACTACACCTGGACCATAAAAACTACACCTGGACCATAGAAACTACACCTGAACTAAACTACACCTGGACCATAGAAACTACACCTGAACTAAACTACACCTGGACCATAGAAACTACACCTGGACAATAGAAACTAACCCTTGACCATATAAACTACACCTGGACCAAATAAACTATACTTGAACCATATAAACTACACCTGGACCATAGAAACTACACCTAGACCATAGAAACTACACCTGGACCAAATAAACTATACCTGAACCATAGAAACTACACCTAGACCATAGAAACTACACCTGAACCAAACTACACCTGGACAATAGAAACTACACCTGGGCCATAGAAACTACACCTGGACCAAATAAACTATACCTGAACCACAGAAACTACACCTAGACCATAGAAACTACACCTGAACCAAACTACACCTGGACAATAGAAACTACACCTGGATCATAGAAACGACACCTGAACAATAGAAACTACACCTGAACCATAGAAACTACACCTAGACCATAGAAGCTACTCCTCCACTCCTTTTAGAGGACAATGGTATCATTGAGCTGTTTCAGTCTGGGTTTAAAGCCCACCACAGTACAGAGAGTGCACTTCTGAGGGTTTCAAATTATGTATTCTTGTTAACAGATTCCGTAAAGTTTGTTGTTTTATTGCTTTTAGATTTGTCTGCTGCATTTGACACTGTTGACCACAGGGTTTTAATCTCTCGTCTTGAGCACTGTGTGGGCATCAGGGGTGTCGCTCTCAATTGGTTTAGGTCCTATTTAACCAATAGGAGTTTCTGTGTAAAAATTGACAATTTTATAACTTCCACTGCTCCTCTTCCACAGGGCGTACCCCAGGGCTCCATCCTTGGCCCTCTTTTATTTGCTCTTTATTTACTCCCCCTCGGCTCAATTTTTAGGAAACATGGCATTTCTTTTAATTTCTATGCTGATGATTGCCAGATCTAACTTCCCCTGGCACAAAACAATACACTCCAGCAACTTACACACATGATGTTAAGGCATGGTTTTCTCTAAACTTCCTTAGTCTAAACGAGAACAAGACTGAAGTTATGATGTTTAGACCAAGTTGCTGTCCCTCTCCCAGCATAGATCTTGGCTCACTGTCATTTTATCTCAGGGACTGTGTCACCAATCTGGGGGTGAAGTTTGAGTCTGATTTTAAATTTGATAAACAGATCAGCCGTGTTGTTCAGAAAAGTTTTTATCAACTTTGCCAAATTGCAAAAGTGAAACAAATCTTAGCAAGACCTGACCTGGAGAAATTAATCCACACTTTTATCACATCTCGTCTTGACTACTGCAATGCACTGTATGTAGGCATCAGCCAGACCTCTGTCACCTGTCTGCAGCTTGTGCAGAACTCTGCTGCTCAATGTCATACATTTAAACTGAGTAGCATTTAATAATGCATTTGAATGTAATTGAACTTGTATATGAATTGGTTTCATAAATTTGACTTCTTTTTCTTCTCAAAGTCAAGTCAAAGTCAACTTTATTGTCAGAACTGCAATATGTACAGGACATACACAGGATTGAAATTGCGTTTATCTCAGTCCCTCGGTGCAACAGTAACCATTTAAACACTAAAACACTAAAAATTTAATAAACATAAGCATAAAATAGTAAAAGTGTAACACTGTCCTGAGTTTTTGCATAGTAGTATAAAAGTATGAAAATTTACACCAACACTAAAACACTAAACATTTAATGAACATAAGCATAAAATGAAATAATAAAAGTGTAATACTGTCCTGAGTTTTTGCATAGTAGTATAAAAAGTATAAAAAGTATATCTATAAAATAAACTGAAGGTTCTAGCATTGACATTTGCAAAGAGTGGCAAAGCAGCATATGAGTTAATGTACACAGTATATGTATGAGGTAGTTGATGTTGGTATAGAGGCAAAGTGGCATATGCAGTAAGGCACATTGGGCATCCTTAAATAAGGCTAGTCAGAGAATACTGTATATGTATCAGCAGTAGTGTAGATATAAAAGTAAAATGTAAACAGTAGTAATAAATGTAAACAGTAGTAATAAATGTAAACAGTAGTAATAAATGTAAACAGTATTAATAAATGTAAACAGTGAATGTAAACAGTAGTATGACTATAGGCAGTAATGTAATACAAACATTAGTGCAAATATGAGAAGTAGTGCAAACTGAATGAGCACATGACCGAGAGTTTAGTGAATAACCCGTTTGATGACACAGGGTCCAGTGTTAAAATCTTTGTGTTGAGTGGTAATGTGTGAGAAAGTTTTTTGTGTTAAGGCAGTTCAAATGGGAGGGGAGGCAGAGCAGGCAGAGTGTTTAGCATTCTGACTGCCTGATGAACAGAGCTGTCTCTCAGTCTGCTGGTTCGAGCCTGGAGACTCCTCAGTCTCCTCCCTGATGGCAGCAGTCTAAAGCGGCTGTGTAGTGGGTGTGTGGGATCACCTGCCATGCAGTGGGCTTTCCGAGTGAGGCGTTTGCTGTGTAAGTCCTGCAGTGAGGGCAAGGAGGTGCCGACGATCTTCTCAGCTGCTCTCACGATGCGCTGGAGGCTCTTGCGGCAGGATGCAGTACATGCACCAAACCACACCGTGATGCAGCTGGTCAGGACACTTTCTATGGCACCCCTGTAGAAGGTGCACATGATGGGGGTTGAAGCTCCAGCCCTTTTCAGCTTGCGGAGAAAGTAGAGGCGCTGGTGAGCCTTCTTGGCCAGTGCTGCAGTGTTCCTGCTCCAGGACAGGTCCTTTGAGACGTGCACTCCCAGGAACTTGGTGCTGTCCACTCTCTCCACTGCGGTGCTGTTGATGGTCAGAGGGGCATGTTGTGCATCCCTCTTCCTGAAGTCCACAACAATCTCCTTTGTCTTCTCCACGTTGAGAGTGAGATTGTTGTGTCCGCACCACAAGGCATGCTTTAAATGAACTCAACTGAACCAATTCATATTGAAATGTGTTCAAACAATCAAGCAGCAACATGCAGCAAATGATGGTTTTACATAATCTCAAAAACATCTTATTTTGTTTTATTTCTAATATAGTACAACTTATTTATAAATATATCAGTCTGTCTATTTTCTCTTAAAACACTATATTATTGACCGGACAGCAAGTTGGTGTTAATTACAGTAGCCGTGGGGAATGATGCACATATTAGTTCTTAGGAAGGACAAATTACTAATGTAATTACGGTAATTGGTTATTAATTGGTAAATTAAGGGCAAAAAGTGACTGAACATTTTTGATGCCTCCACTTTGCCATGAATATAAAATAAAAATGGTTGCCAAAATAAGATCATCTGTTTATTTTCTCAATAAAAACCAACAGTGTAATCTTTATCATTGTTGGTTCCTAACATGTTAACTGCTGTTATAAAAATGAAATGCGTATTTAAAATATAAAACTTTTTAAGGCTTTAGTTTGAAAGTGTCAGTCGTGGTTTTCATGTGTGCATTTACACAAATTATTTGAAAATGTATTTCCTGCAAAACATTTACACATTTGTTTTAGAACAAAGCTCATAACCCCCAAAAATCATGAATTTTAGACGACATCATCAACAGTCAGATTAGAATAAACGCAATAATGAACACCATTAGAAACCTTAATTAAATTCTAACTACAAGTCAGTTTTATATTTATGTTTACAGCGAATACGGATGTAAACAAACAATTAACACATTCTAAATAAGAGATGTCAGCTGTGCAGTTCCCAGATGAAAAATGGCTCCTCTGAGAGCAAGTGTTCTCTGATTCCTCTTTAGCCTATGCAAATGAGAGAGCTCGAGTAAATGATGGCCTAATTTATGATGTGCTCTCAGAGAAGTAATAATCAGTGATGACTGAACTGATTTCTATCATTCATCACCTGCGACGGCTGTGATTTAAAATAGCCAATTATATCTTCAATGTAATCTGGGCAACAAAAGCTCATGAAAGGATCAAACCAGCAGCCGGTGAGTGGAGAAATAGCCATCAGCACCCTTTATTACCATATTGCTCTAAATTACCACAATCACCGAGGGAGCATTTAACATGCCAGCACCCAGTGAAGGGACAAAAAAATCCAGCAAATAATGTCTGAATGAATGTGATTGATTTCCATTATTCCATTTATGGTAAGACAGACGGACACAATGACAGTGTGCACGACTTGTCGGAGATGCTCCTGCACACCACCTGCACCACCTGACTGTCACTCACAGAGACAACAGGGCCAAGGAGAAAGGGGTTGGGTGGTGTGTATGTGTGTGTGTGTGCATATNNNAGGGAGGGGGATGGGTCAGTGCAGCTGAGCAGGTAGAGTTCTACTGTTGCTTTCTCAGTTTCCTCATAGATTTGTCTACGCTCACACCACACTGCCACATGACTGAGCAATGTTACATGTTGCTGCATACGTTGCCATCTTCACGGACCCACATCACACAAACACTGTGAGCTCCAACAGTAGACACTGCCATTTACTCCTGAGACACCAAGTGTTCAACAAGGACACGAATGGCAAAGAGACACATAGTTTTTACATATCCATCCAAAATCAGCTGTAGAGGAGCAAAAAGTGGACAAATGCTTATGGGTTTGGACCTTGCTTTTTAAAAGTTACATAATCGTTACTAATGTTTTCAGAATCTTTTCAGAGAAGCTGCTGAAAACAGAGGATTGGTTAATCTTGAACAATACACTTCCTCAGTACTGGGGTACATCAGTACATGCTCTGAAAATGTATCCATCAAAAAATATGTTAAATGCTACCCCAACACAAAACCTTGGTTGAATGCAGAAGTTTGTACCCTGCTGGTAGCCAGGAACACTGCCTTCAAGTCTGGAGACTCAGAAAAGCTGAGAAAGACAAGGAGAGAGCTGGTTGCTGGGATTAAGAGGGTCAAAGCCAAATATGCACAGAGGATTGAGGGTCAGTTCACCTCACAAGACCCACGGAGCATGTGGAGGGGCATTAAGTGCATAACAGATTGAGTGTACAATGCCCTAAAGACCCATATCTGCCTGATGCCCTCAACAAGTTTTATGCACACTTTGAGGACCCAAACAGACCACCCAGCACCAGACTCACCTCACCACCAGATGAAGAGCATCTCAGCGTGACTAGAGCAGAAGTGTGGAGTAGTCTCAGGAGGATCAACCCTCACAAAGCAACCGGCCCAGACAACATTCCCCGGAAAGTGCTAAAGAATGTGCTGACCAGCTCTGCGATGTGCTGGCTGAAATATTGAACACCTCACTTGCCCTGGAGACAGTTCCCAGCTGCCTGAAGACTGCCACCATCATCCCAGTCCCAAAAAGCTCCACAGTGACTGGTCTGAATAACTATCGGCCAGTGGCTCTCACCCAGATAGTCGCGAAATGCTTTGAAAAACTGGTCATGACCCACATCAAGACAACCGTCAACATCAACGAGGACCCTCATCAGTATGCATACCATGAAAAATGATCAACAGAGGATGCCATCTCCTCTGTGGTCCACACTGCTCTCACCCACCTGGAAAAGAAGGACTCCTATGTCCGTATGCTCTTTGTGGACTCCTACTACAGGTGTGCAGTGGAGAGCATCCTGTGCTCCAGCATCAACGTGTGGCATGGAGGCTGCACAGTTGCAGAAAGAAAAGCTTTGCAGAGTATGGTGAAGGCTGCACAGAAGATGTTGGAGTCAGTCTCCCCACTATCACAGATATTTACACCTCCAGATACAGGAAGAGAGCCACCTGCATCATGAAAGACCCCACTCACCCAGCACACACACTCTTTGCCCCACTCCCCTCAGGAAGGAGGCTGAGGAGCATTAAGGGGCCATTTACACGGCGCATATTTTGAGAGAAACCGCTCCTTTTTCTCTGCGGTTCTGCTTATCATTTACACAAGTCCAGTAGCTCCCCTCTTTGAAACCGATGGTTCCCTTATCAGTCATGTCACTCAGTGCAACATATTGCTATGGGAATTGCGCCCCCGCACGATTACCTGAAGGAATATATTCACGCCTTTATGGCAGGGGCGTCAGCGTTGTGCCAGAGGCCCCGCTCTCTGGGTACTTAAGCCGCTGACGCCCATCCATCGATCTCTTATTGCCCTTCACCTTGCTTAAAACCTGAACTTCGTGGGACTTCTCTGTTGTCGCATCGCTCGATCAGAGGTGAGCTTGCTCCCTACGCTGAGCGTACAGAGAAATTTTTCCTGCGTACTACTGGGCTGACGAAAGCTAGTACAGCGTTTTTCTACTTACCTCGAAGTTTTCTTCTTTCTCCGCAGCTGCTTCGCTCGACGACGCTAACTGCGTCACAACACTCCCTGCTAACCATTAGCAGGCTAACCATCGAAAGTAAGACGACGGAGAGGACGGCTTCGAACAAAAGGAAACTAGGAACAGCCTTGACGCTTCTCGTCTCCGGACATGGCTCCCAAGAAGGGAAAACGGAGGACAAAGACTCAGAAGAAAGCCAGCAGGACGACGAGCCCTTGCTCGCGCCCCTGCCACAGCGGCTGCGGCTATTCCCTCTCGGCGACGGACACCCACGAGGCCTGTCCTGTCTGCCTAGGGATTTTGCACGCAAGAAAAGCGCTGGAATCCCCCGACTCCTGCTCCCACTGCTGTCGGATGCCGGCGGTAGTGAGGAAACGCCACACGGACGCGTTGGCTAAATCCATGGCGAAGACCGTGGCGCTGAAGGCCGCATGCCTCACGAAGCTGCTCGCTCCCGAGCCAGAGCTAAAGAACATGGACCTGGAATGCAGCGGTCAAATCGGGATGAGAATGTGTCGGACTTCTCGGTTCCCGTCGAGGACTCGACGCCCGAAGTGTCTGACCAAGACGCCGAGTACGGTTACAGAGGGGAAAGTGTGGATTCCTCTCGGAACCTGGTGCAAATTCTACCGGAACCGGACGTGTCGGTCCTTGCTCTGTTCGACCTGTGCCATAGGGCGGCGGACGCCCTGTAGGTCGCAGGCCATAACCCACGCCTCGCCAACAGGTTACGAGGCTGGTGGGAAACTACTCCTATGTGAAGCAGCAGCCGACGACGTTGCAAAAAATGCCAATTTTCCCGGACTTCCTCATGGAGCTCACACACTCCTGGGCGGAACCCGGAGCTCCCATGACGCTGCCACTATCCCGACTCCTGGATGTCGCAGGAATGGAGGCAGCAGGTCTCGCCAGCACACTCCTGATAGAGGAGACCCTGGCGGCTCATCTGGTCCCCGCAGCTACAGGGGCGAAGCCAGCGTTGCCCAATAGGGCCTGCCGTGCTTCGGAGAAACAGCTTGAAAAGTGTTACAAGGCTCAGGGTCTCGCGGCTCGCGCGATGAACGCCTCGACCATGATGCAAGCGTACCTGGCAGAAAAGCTGCAGGAACTCTAGGTAACGACAAATGAACAAGCCGCAACGGAGGCCATGGAGGAGGCCCGCCTCGCCTCTGACTTCGTGCTCCGCATGATAGGGACAATAGCCATCACGCAAAGCAGAGCAATGGCAGAAATGGTTGTCGCCCAACGCTATCTTTGGTTGACTTTATCGGACCTCCCGGAAAACCAGAGGTTCCCCTTCCTCTAGCACCCGATCGAGCCAATGGGACTCTTCGGGGGAGCCCTGGAATGCATCCAGGCCAGGCTGGAACAAAGACGCAAACAGGCGGAAGCCCTCCGCGAGGGGCTGCCGAGGAAAAGCTTTGCACCCACAAAGGAAGACATGCGTGGCCTCCCACAGAAGAGACCCGCTGGCGAAAGTGAGACTTTCCAGTATCGGCCAAGGGCCTCTTCACTGACCCCGTGTGGAAAGTAGATTCGGGCCTGATGAAACAGGACAAATCAATAATTTTACAGGTTTGCCCGCCCACGCGGTACGGGAACCTGACCTTTTGAGCCTAGTCTCCACTTGTAAAACACTACGAGGAGCTGGTGACATGTGTGCGTGTACTAAACAAGACTCGCCTACTGTATGTGTAATCAAAACAAACACTGTTTCATGCATGTACAAAAATAAAAGTACCAAAGCACAGACTACCCTGGTTCTTGACTCAAGTTCCACTTTCATAAAACACAAACCACATTGTCAAACTATGAACCACAGCAAGATACACAAGCTCTGCCTGAGACAGTCAGATCTCGCGATATCTTCTGTTGGACTGACCAGCCTGCTCGAGGGAGCGCGAGAAGGGTCAAAGGCCACCCCTCTCGTACTCAAACATGACGAGCAGCAATTGGACATGCCCTCCAGGCTCATGGCGCATGCGTAGGCCTGGAGGGCGTGTCTGCCAAACGAATGGGTCATGACGACTATATGTCGTGGGCTCAAGTTGCAGTTCACCAGGAGACCGCCCCCCTTCACAGGGGTATTGCAATCAAATATTAACCCTGCACGCGCACACGTGATGAGGGAGAAAGTACTGACGATGCTGCAGAAGGGAGTAATAAGTTTGTTCCTGAAACGCAAACTACGCTCCGGCCACTACAGCAAGTACTTCCTGGTGCCCAAAAAGGATCATTCCCTGAGACCGTTCCTGGATCTCAGGACTCTGAACAAGAGAATAAAAACTTTTAAGTTCAAGATGCTTACACTGCGGCAGGTTCTCCAGTCCGTGAGACCAGGAGACTATGCATGTACAATGGATTTGAAAGATGCCTATTTCCATGTAAGCGTATGGAGCAGGGGTCACCAACACGGTGCCCGCGGGCACCCGGGTGCCCCCAAGGACCATTTGATGTGCCCTCAGACCTGTTCTAAAAATAGCACAACTCACTACTTAGCTGCATTTAAATTTTCATTTTATTCAGTCATTCTTTTTTTGTATTTATATATATTTTAAAATGTCTCTCTTAAAAATATGTTCTTAAAAATATGTTTATTATACATTTTTCAATTTACGCTTTATTTCCGAAGAGTTTATCAAACTGGCGCTCTTTGTATGACTCCGTACCCACGAAGTAGCTCTCAGTTTCGAAAAGGTTGGTGACCCCTGGTATGGAGGAAACAGAAAATTCCTCAGTTTTGCTTTCGAGAGAAAGGCTTATGAATTCAAAGCCTTACCCTTCGGTTTGAAGAAGGCTCCTCGTACATTTACTAAATGTCTGGATGCAGCCCTTACCCCCCCTTAGGAATCAAGGTCTCAGGGTTATGAACTACTTGGTTATGAACTACCTGGATGACCTCCTGATTCTGGATGGAAGCAGAATACAGGCCCAGTCACACTCCTACAGGGTGATCTCTCACCTGGAGACTCTCGGTTTTGTCATAAAACTACAAAAGAGTGACCTAACTCCATCACGGGTTACCGTATTTCTGGTAGTACAGATCGACACGTCCGTTACAGAGCATGGCTCTCAAGGGAACGAGTTTCCATGATTTGCCATTGTCTAGCAAAATTTAAACTGGATCAACGGGTTCCCATAAGAACGTGCCAACGCCTTTTAGGCCTCTTGGTGGCAACCATAACCTGTATGCCATACGCATTACTGAAAATGCGGGCCCTACAAGTATGGCTAAACCAACAGACACAACCCGCCCTGCTTGGTCGAGCAGGAAAGGTTAGAATAGATTCAGAGTGCCTGAGAGCCCTGGAATCCTGGAGATACTTGTCTGTCTTTATGGAAGGGGTCCCGCTAGGTAGGGTGTCATCTCGTGTGGTCATCATGACGGACGCCTCTAAAACAGGATGGGGGATGATCTGCAGAAATCAGAACGCCCGTGGCCTTTGGAATAAACAGGAAGCGAGATTACATATCAACTTCCTGGAATTGTTGGCCGTATTCCTGTCAGTAAAATACTTATTTGGTAAAGGTCTGATTGCAGGGCAGCACGTCTTGGTGAAATCAGATAACAGGACCACAGTGTCCTTCATCAACAGAGAGGGTGGGACAAGGTCCCGGGCTCTCCTCGGACTGATGCAGAAGATGCTCACGTGGTGTGCTCCAAGAATCTTGACGCTCAGGGCGACTCATGTTCCTGGTGAACTAAAATATAGAGCAGATGCCCTCTCGAGAGAGCCTCTCTTGGCATCAGAATGGAGCCTGAACCCACGGCTCGTGGAGCAGGTCTGGTCACGATTTGGGAGAGCCCCAATGGACTTGTTCGCTTGCAGAGCTAGCTCGCAATGTGACCTTTACTTCTCTTTGAAGGAAGCAGATACACCGTTAGGTACGGATGCTTTGGCACATGACTGGTCAGCAGGGGTGCTGTACTATGCTTTTCCACCTGTCCCTCGGATCGAGGTGACACTGGAACGTGTACATCAGGGAGCCCTCTCCCTAATCCTGATAGCCCCCAGGTGGCCACAGAAACCGTGGTTCCCGGAGTTGATCTCAATGTTATCAGGGATACCATGGTAATTGCCTCCTCACAGGGACCTGCTAACTCTGGCACGTGGGCAGCTTCTACACCCACGTCCAGAGTTGTGGTGGCTTTCAGCCAGGCCTTTGAAGGGAACTGGCTGAGGGCATAAGGCTTTGATTTCTTTATCCCTAAACGAACAGCAACCACATACACAAGGGTGTCCCTTGGTGTTTATGTTTGCTTAGGATATGTTCAATGGAGGGGTTCCCCTCTCCTTTAATGGGTCTCCGACATCAGGATGGACTCCACTTGTCAGTCGTGCCCCTTATAAAAAAAAGGATGAGTAATCACACTAGTGGAGCATGCTTATGCTGTCTCTAGTTGGTGTTTCATCTATGTGCCCAGTGGTAACATCAAGCTGATGTTTTTCTACGTGAGGTATTTTTTCTTCCCGGACTCTGCTCTCTGCATACTTTGAAGAGAGCAGCTGGGAGATGCCTGCCGTATCAAGGCAGATGTTCCCACATGCATTTTGCTGAGCATTTCAAGGGCGTGAATGAATTACGTTTCCATAGCAATATGTTGCACTGAGTGACATGACTGATAAGGGAACTGAAAGTTATGCACCATAACTCATGTTCCCTGAAGGAAGGGAACGAGGTGCAACATACCTGGCCCTTTTCAATGCTGAAAGCTTGGTGAAGTGCATTTTGGAGATCGATGAATGGGCGTCAGCGGCTTAAGTACCCAGAGGGCGGGGCCTCTGGCGCGACGCTGACGCCCCTGCTGTAAAGGCGTGAATGTATTCCTTCAGGTAATCGCGCAGCGGTGCAATTCCCATAGATATATGTTGCACCTCGTTCCCTTCCTTCAGGGAACATGAGTTATGGTGCATAACTTTCAGTTTCTTGATCCATCGCTCAGGGTGGAGGTTTTTTGCTGACCCCCCGTTGATAACGTACACATCTCCCGCTGAGCTTTTATTTGAGCCACAAGCGTGCACGCACGCACGCGCGGACAGCCGGCATTTCTATCAACAATAATGGCGGCTGACACACACACACACACACCGCTTTCTGAACTACAACTGATGGAATATATTTTATTCTCATACTTAATTAATCTACACCTGAATTACCTGCATCTGTGTTGGAAGACACACAGCTGGATGCAGTTGTCGCTTTTTATTGAACGAGGCAGGCGGACATTTCACGTGTCATACTGCACAATAACATACAAAATAATAACAGTTTAACAATAATAAACAATATTTATGTTAGCGTGGGAGATATATATAAAGTTTTCTGAGCTAAATTTATCTATCTGGACTCAAGTTACATGATTTAAACGATGCATAACATGCTGCATATCAAAGATGAAAATGAACACACCAGGTTTATTTTTCATTTATTTATTTATTTATTCAACACCACAAACTGTGTGTCACACAAACACTGATAATTAAACTGAAAACTATTAAAACACGTTAACCGAACTGTAACGACTTTAATGAATTGGAGTCTGCTCTGTTTTCATCCTGGATACTGGACCACATCAGAACCGGTCTGGTTTGTGAAAGGACAGCTGCTCGACCTTGCAGAAAAAAAATAAGAAAAAATCAGTTGGTTGTTCTGTGATCGAAGTAAACACAAGCAAACATTATTAAGAATGTAACGTTGTTTACCTGCTGAAAATTAGCTGATTATCACGGAGTAAAGTCCGACATGTTGACTGAGTTCAGGTCCACTCAGCAGCTGGTGTGGAGCTTGTTAGATGAAGAGGTCCCGCTTGGTGTTAAATCTGTCGACTCTTGTCCAAAATTCAGCTTTAACTTGTTAAGTTGTTGTTAGCTCAACTTTTAGCACAAAAGAAAGCAGCAGACTGCCAGCAGAGTGAAGCAGCACGCATGCGCATTAGGTGAAGGTTCAAAAACTCACAGTGCCATCTAATGACCCGGCATGGTAACTACAGTGGATTCATGAGGGGAGGGGGGAGATTCGAGCGGATCCATGTAAACACTTGAATTCGCCCGTGTCAACGGAAAACTTTTCATCTAATTAACATACCCCAAACCTCTGTTTCCCCCCACCGTGTCCGTGTAAACAGGACATAAGTGTAGAACCACTAGACTGAGGAACAGCTTCTACCCTGAAGCTGTTAGACTCATGAATAAATAAATAATAAGAATAATCACTGTGAAATATCACATCATGTTGCTGCTGATCTGTTTCATGTTGCTGTGTTCATTCGTGCCCATCTGCTCATACAGACTCATGTTCGTGCTGCTGTTTGGAGTAATGTTTTTCTATGATATTAGTGCTTAGTGTATTTCTAGTTGATGTTTTTCGTAGTTCATATCTTAGATGTTATTACTGTTTTTCTTTTACATTTTATTGTTGGATGTAACTGGGACCCTGTGTACATAATCTTGTTTCATCACATGTACCACATGTGGTGCAAATGACAATAAATATTCTCTGACTCTCTGATATATATATAAAATTTTGTTTTATATATATTTTTCCCTCCTATGTGTCTGTATTTGCTGTCTGCTGTGCAGTGAGTGTGTAAATGCACAGCAGCCTTGTCTCTTTGAAGCATGTCTCCCTCTATTCCCCTTGTCTTTGTTTCTGTCAGACTGAGAATGAATCTCCTGTTTAGATGCATTG
>JBBPBX010015484.1:0-12054 GCA_038048925.1 Garcialebias charrua | reverse complement strand
GTGGCAACCAAGAGAGTAACTCCAGGCCTAGCTAGGCACAGGCAGGGGTTGGGAGGTGGTGGGGATGGAGAGGTGGTGAGGAAGCTCTGGATAAGAGATGTAATGGAGGGAGGAGGAGGAGGCAGATCAGAGGGAGGTGTCAGTGGGTCAGCACTCAGGGAGATAGATTCTCCTTCTTTTCTCAGAACAAGGGAAGGCAGAAACAAAAGGAGCTGTCTTTTGAATGGTCGTAGCGCTGCACTGGACTGTCAGCGCTGCTTCCTAACAACCTGCTCCACTTCCCCCGATCCTACCTGACGGTGTGACTCTGCTGCTCAGGCTCACACCAAAACGACCTCAAACTACACCAAACTACAGCATGTGCTCCAAGTTAAGGCTCCAGTACAGCTCTGCGTTCGGCCGTATGCCGCTCTACGCTGTTCGAACGCAGAGGCACAAGCGTATCCCCGCGGGGCATGTACGCGCCAAGCTCAAATTTTATGACCGCAAACGCAAACGCGTTGTCGCACAATAAACTGCCCGGCACCGGACTGTTTTGTCGATCCATCCATCCATCTTCTTCCGCTTATCCGGGGTCGGGTCGCGGGGGTAGCAGCCTAAGTAGGGAGGCCCAGACTTCCCTCTCCCCAGCCACTTGGAGCAGCTCCTCCGGGGGAATCCCAAGGCGTTCCCAGGCCAGCCGAGAAACATAGTCCCTCCAGCGCGTCCTGGGTCTTCCTCTGGGTCTCCTCCCGGTGGGACATGCCCGGAACACCTCACCAGGGAGGCGTCCAGGAGGCATCCTAACCAGATGCCCGAGCCACCTCAACTGGCTCCTCTCGATGTGGAGAAGCAGCGGCTCTACTCCGAGTCCCTCCCGGATGACTGAGCTTCTCACCCTATCTCTAAGGGAGAGTCCAGACACCCTGCGGAGAAAACTCATTTCAGCCGCTTGTATCCGAGATCTTGTTCTTTCGGTCACAACCCAAAGCTCATGACCATAGATGAGGGTGGGAACGTAGATCGATCGGTAAATTGAGAGCTTTGCCTTTTGACTCAGCTCTCTCTTCACCACGACAGACCGGTACAGCGCCCGCTTCACTGCGGATGCTGCACCTATCCGCCTATCGATCTCACGCTCCAGTTTTCCCTCATTCGTGAACAAGACCCCGAGATACTTAAACTCCTCCACTTGGGGCAGGACCTCCTCCCCGACCCGGAGAGGGCATGCTACCCTTTTCCGGCTCAAGACCATGGCCTCGGATTTGGAGGAACTGATCCTCATCCCGGCCGCATCACACTCGGCTGCAAACCGCTCCAGTGAAAGCTGTTTTGTATGAGACACAAATGTATTAAATTCTTCTTCTTCGTCTCTGATCTGGCCTTTTCTTTTGTTTGTTTTTTGCCAAAAGTCAAGTGATTGCTTCCTCCTCCGCTGACTCCATGACTGAAATGATGAGAAATGAATGAATTTGTCACGAGCTAATTAAACTCGAGTCCAGCGTGGCTGCGGGAGGTTCTGCAGATTTCCTGGTGTAATGTTCTGATGTGTGAACTGTAGGACCAGTGCTCCCTGTCTTTAGTTTATTTTTTAGAACTTTTTATTAACATATAAACACAGAACACTGCTGCGGCAGAAGCTGCCGGCTCGCGCCTTTTTTTTCCACCCGAAGTGTCAATCAATTCAGTAGGCGTTTCATCAAATGACCAATCAGCGACCTCAGTTTGTCCCGTAGGTAAACGCTCTGCCCTGCAGCTGCTCAGATGACGTCAAGAACTTGGTGCGAAAACGTTGGAGCCTCACGCTGAGCTATGGGAGTGAACTGCCTGCGTAAATTACGCGCGTACGGACCGGCGTATGGCCGTACGCAGAGCTATACTGGAGCCTAAAGTTTAGAGCAAACTTCAGAATTCCAGTCATTTCAACTTGTCTTTCACGTCATGTCCTGCTCGAATCACTTTTACAGACTTTTACTAAAATACTTTTGGACTTGTTTGATTATTGTTTCTTTGATATGAAGCAAAACAACAAAACTCAGTAACTGGATCATTAATAATGTGGATCATGTGAAATAACCTGGACTCTCTGCAAGTCTTGTTGTTAATTTACAGACCGAGTGCCACAGTGATGTGTCTTGACATGGGGATGGGGACAGTGTTTGTTTGTTGTCACTCGGTGTTTAACACGTTATAAATTTAATACAGAGGGTGTTAAATAAAATGAACTTTAATCAGTGTAGTTCCTCCGGTGATGGAAGCTCTCGAGGGTTTTCATACCATGAAAGGTGAAAGCAAACAATGTTTTGCCTGTGTCTGTGTGTGTTCATGTCCTGTAGTTTGCCAAAATATCTTCAGAATCACTGATCAAATTTTAATGAAACAGCATAAATTAGTCAGTGAATGTACATCAACAACCATTTGTCATGGAGTCAGCTTGATTCAAAATGGCTTTCCCAGCACAATGACCTTAAAAACACTAATTATGTATAAAGCAGTCAATTTTAAAGCTATTAGCCTAAAATTTGGTACCGTATATGTTAGAAAGCTGGGATGGGACATGTTCAAACAGCGATGAGTCTTCCTAATTATTTAGTGAAAATCTCATTGATCTCCATTATATTTCTCTCAGTTTAAAAAGGTTGTTTACTGTGTGTGACATACTGCAAACCCATCACAGCACACCATTCCTGTTGCACATCTGTTTGTTTTACTTCAAAATTGTGCAACAAGATATAGAGTAAAAAACGGAACAGTAGAATGGTATCTAGAAGGTAAAGGTAGCTAAAAGTGGAAGAACTGTGGCTAAAAGCTAAGAGTAGTAAAACAGTAGTTTAAAGCTTAAAGTAGTAAAACAGCAGCTAAATGCTAAAAGTGGCTTAAGAACACAAGAGTACAGCAAATATGCAAAAGTAATAAAATACAAAATTGTTATTAAAATAATAATTTATATCAATTTGTGGAACGATTAGAAGGTACAAGTTCCGAACAGTACGGTGCTTTACTTCGAGGTGTCGTATGATGACATACAATCACAAACCTTTTGGAATGTGCTGACTGGCAGTTGGTAAATATCCACATTATTTGAGTTTATAACAAACATTAGTTGTAACTTTCTTTAAATCCATTATTTTCATAACAAATTTTTGTAATTTATCTATGTGAACTTGGCGTTTCACTTTGAGTGATGTTAAAGCTAGGGTCTGCGATATTTGAACACTCTGGGACTCTCTGGGACTTAGAAATATTTTCAGCGCAGAAAAGCATTCTGCTCCCTCCTCTCAGAGCCATATATGGCTCTGAGGGGAGGGAGCACAGTCCGTGCTTCTGGTGAACTTGGGATCTGCTCCGCCCCCTGCTTCTGTCTGCTCAGAGCCGCTGCGATATTCTGTGTTTATGGAAATAAAACCTTCTAATAAAATATAATAAAACCATGGAGCGCTAGTCCTACAACACAAAATCCAGCAGACACCAGCAGAGGTTCACGAAGCAACGTTTGGACATGATTTAATTCGCTCGTGACTTCCTCATGTCGCTGCGCTGCTGGAATGTCTGGAATGCTCCACCTCCTCCTGTCTCTGCGCTGCGATATTCTGTGTTTATATGATAATATAACTGTTTAAAAAATTTAATAAAACCACGAATCACTCATCCTACAACACAAAATCCAGCAGAAATCATCAGAGGTTCACGAAGCAACGTTGGACATGTTTTAATTCGCTCGTGAGTCGTGACAAATCCATTTCCTCATGTCTGTCAGTGAAGGATGAAGCGATCACTTGGCTTTTGGCAAAAAAACTAAATAAAAGTCCAGCTCTGGGATAAAGAAGGGATATTTAATACATTTTGTGTCACATAAAAAACAGTCCTGCATCGCTTTGCAATCCTTTGAATGAGAACGAGCTGCGGCTGGGACAGGTGGGGGCGTGGACAAACAACTCTGTTTTTATTGGCTGTCAGTGTCCTGGTCACTCTGTGTTTTCAGTGTTTTTATAAATGCTGATAGAGAAGCAAGGGGACTATAGTTTTTTTCAGAGATTACTTTGTCTAACATCAGTTTGTCAGTAGATAGTGACTGAGTGAAGAAATATGTTAAAAATATATTGTTTGAAAAGTTACAGACTACATTACAATCTTACATACCCCAGCTTTAATAAGTCTTTTCACTCTCTCCACAAGCATCATAACTCCCCTGGCCCATTTTGAAGACGAGATGGAAATGACAGTAAAAATGCCCTGACCTTATAGCAGGAGCCCACAGTGAAACAGACTGCCCGAGACAAACAGAAGCATGGCGTGGATTTAATGAATATGCTTCCCCCTGTGGTGAGGATGACCAACAGAAAACTGTTGTAACAGCCAGACCTGCTGTGAGCTGCCCTCTGTGGAACGGCAAATTGCTTGAAATTCAGTGAACAGGAGTGATAGAGACTAGAAAATACATTAGATGCCACGATAACAGACAAACTCCTGAGCTGCTATGATTTACTGGACATCACCTGCATCACTGGGATGTTGTGTTTGTTGAAAATCCTAATTCAGAGCATTTCAGAAGGATTTTCAACAAACACAACATCCCAGTACATTTCAAACCCAGCAGGACTCTCAGACAGAGGCTGGTGCACCCTAAGGACAGAACACCTACACACAAACAGAGTGGTGTAGTGTACACAGTCCAGTGCAGCGAGGACTGTCCAGACCTCTACATTGGGGAAACTAAACAGCCCATTCACAGAAGAATGTCCCAACACAGGAGAGACACCTTCTCTGGACAAAACTCAGCTGTTCACCTCCACCTCACGGACGAGGGTCACTCATTTGAGGACCAGAATGTGCACATTTTGAACAGAGACCACAGGTGGTTTGAGAGGGGGGTGAAGGAAGCTGTTTATATCAAGAAAGAACAGTCCTCGCTTAATAGAGGGTGGGGCCTGAGATTTCAACTTTCAAAGACTTATAATGCAGTTTTGGGGCTGATTCCCAGACGTCTTACACCGGATGGGAACAGAGGAGTCTTGTCTGTGAATTAGACTAACAAAGATCTTGAGAAACCCCTACTGTTAAAGTGTGAGGTGTGAATTGTCAATTTACATACAGTTGTGTGTCTTCTGTCAAAGACCTTAAGAAACCCCTACTGTTAAGTTGTGATGTGTGATTCGTCAATTTACATAGGATGTGTGTGTTACCTCAGGTATGTGTGTGTGTTATCTCAGCTTTCAATTTACATAGGTTGGTGTGTGTCATCTCAGACTGTTATAACTTCACTCTCACACAGCCTGCTCATTGAATTGAGAAAGCCCTTTGGATAGAGGGCGAAAAGTTTTCTGTAACAAATAAAGTCCAGTTGTTTCTATATTGAATGCCTTTTTGATTTTATCATGTCCTGGACGACTGAGAATCTTCACCAGCATGTTCATCCAGTTTGCGTGTTTTGTGGACTTGGGCAAGGTATTCAACCGTGTTCTTCAGCGTACACTGTGGGGGATGCTCACAGACAGGTGTGGAACCTGCAACCTTCTCGCTGTGAGGTAACAGCTCAAACAGCTACATTGACATGCAGCCCATACTGTATATTGTATGTATTTTTAAAATATATCAATAAATAAAACATTTTAGGTGGACCTTGGTATACAAAGTATAATCAATGATAAGAACTGAATGTGTTTGAAATGAAAGAGATGTTTGCATTGCCTACACCTTGACTTCTAGATAAAGTCATTTGTATCCACTAAATAACAGCATACTGTACATGTATTTAAATCAGAATAAGGAGCTTAGACAGAATGGGGGAGAGGCAAGAAGAGAAAGAATAATTGAAGAAATGGAGGATGGAAAGCTTGGACTGATAGAAATCTAGTAAACTGTCAGGGAGACAGATTAATACACCAAATCCCTGGCGAAAATAGAGGCCCGAGTTATTTACTAGCCTTACAACCAGCTGCAAACCATCTGCACTTAATTGTAAGACATAAACTTCATAAAGATCAACGAGGGATTTGTCTACAAAGCCTCTTATGCCACTGAATTTGTGTCGCTGCTTTGAAGGGAGTATGGCGGGCGCTTGGAACTTGTCATACAGTATTTGCACCAAAGGACACTACCATACCTCCTCTTAGCAGTGGCTGTCTGGGTCATGTCAGCTAAATATACAAACAAATATTATGTATAAAATAAAAGGCACAGTGTGTTTGGGTGGGAGTGAATTTAGGTGGACCTTGGTATACAAAGTATAATCAATGATAAGAACTGAATGTGTTTGAAATGAAAGAGATGTTTGCATTGCCTACACCTTGAATTCTAGATAAAGTCATTTGTATCCAAATGATACATATGAACATAGCAAATGTTTTGATTAGCATTCAGGTGTAGAATAGAACCTGGAGAAGATCAATAACCACATGTCCAAATTCATACAAACTGGCCATGGCCAGCATCAAAACATTTAAATGGTAAATGGACTGTACTTAAATAGAGACTTTCTATCTGATCAAGATACTCAAAGGGCTTTACACCACAGTCTGTGTCCTCATTTACCCAATCATACAGCACTCTACTATACCTTTATAAAGACTAATCAGTGCTTTAGATCACATTCATACACAGATGGGACACTGCTGGTGGAATTGAACCCCCAACTCTTGCATTGGAGGACGACTGCTCTAACCACTCAGCCACAGCCGCCCCAATTGAACTGAGCCTCAGTGCCTTTAATACAGAGGCCAGCCAATTAGGCAGAGTCAGAGTCAGAGAGTCTTTATTGTCATTTGCACCGCATGTGGTACATGTGATGAAAACGAGATTATGTACACGGGGTCCCAGTTACATCCAACAACAAATGCAAGAGAAAAACAGTAATAACATCTAGAATTAACTAAGAAAAACATCAACTAGTAATACACTAAGCCCTAATATAGTGGAAAAACATCATTATAAACAGCAGCACGAACATGAGTCTGTATGAGCAGATGGTCACAGATGAACACAGCAACAAGAAAACAGATCAGCATCAGCATGATGTGATATTTTGCAGTGTTTATTTTTATTTTATTTATTTATTCATGAGTCTAACAGCCTCAGGGTAGAAGCTGTTCCTCAGTCTAGTGGTTCTACATTTGATGCTCCTCAACCTCCGTCCTGAGGGGAGTGGGGCAAAGAGTGAGTGTGCTGGGTGAGTGAGGTCTTTCATGATGCAGGTGGCTCTTTTCCTGCATCTGGAGGTGTAAATGTCTGTGATGGTGGGGAGACTGACTCCAACAGACTTCTGTGCAGCCTTCACCACTCTCTGCAGAGCTTTCCTCTCTGCAACTGTGCAGCCTCCATGCCACACGTTGATGCTGGAGCACAGGACGCTCTCCACTGCACACCTGTAGAAGGAGGTGAGGACTGGGCTGCTCAGACCAGCTCGTCTCAGCCGTCTGAGGAAGTAGAGTCTCTGATGACCTTTCTTGATCAGGCTGGTGGTGTTGTTGCTCCAGCTGAGGTTATCATTCAAGTGTACACCCAAGTATTTGTAGCTGGAGACCACTTCCACTGCAGATCCACCTTATGTTCAGTGGGGTGTGGGTGTGTTTGTTCCTTCTGAAGTCCACAATCATCTCCTTTGTCTTCTTCACATTAGCTGTGTTTCCATCCATTTTCATTTCGAATTTTGAGCTACCTCGCAAATATGTAAATACAAATTAATGCAGATCAGAAGTGTTTCCATCTACTGGCTTGAAGCGCTTCTTCCAAGCCGCGCACAGCGTCATTACGTCAGACGTCAGCGTCATTACGTCAGACGTCAGCACTGCGCATGTCTACAGTAAACAGGAAGTAGCGGTTGTAAACAGAACCCGGCCACACATCTCATCAAAATGGAGAGAATATTTCAGGTACGTGTTGCTATCGGGCGAGTTGTATTTATTCTGTCATGCCAACTAGTTTTAGCGATGTTACATGTTGTCCGGAGCGGAAACAGCTGATCAGTCACGTGACGTGAATGTTCGCTACGGCAGCACGAGTCGGCAAATGTGTTTCCATCTGTCGTTTTGCGCATCTGCTCATTTTCGCAGATCCCAAAAACCACCTCAAGCGAGCGTATAAACTTTTTGGCGAATTTGAGAAAGTAAATACGGATTTTGCCGTTTCCATTAAGCTTTTCTGCTGCGATACTTCAAAATGTGCAGCTAGAAACCTTGATGGAAACACGGTAATTCATGTGAAGATTATTCTCTTTGCACCAGCTCTCCAGGTGTTCCACCTCCTGTCTGTAGCTGGACTCATCATTGTTTGTGATGCATCCCACCACCGCTGTATCATCTGCAAACTTAACAATATGACAGCCTGGATGTGTGGCTGTACAATCATATGTGAGCAGAGTGAACAGAAGAGGGCTCAGCACACATCCTTGGGGAGAGCCAGTGCTGAGGGTTATGGTGGAGGAGGAGAAGTTGTGGATCTTCACGGACTGTGGTCTGTTTGTTAAGAAGTCTAGTACCCAGTTACAAATGGAGGGGCTTAGTCCAAGTGTAGATAGTTTGTCTATCAGAGTTTGGGGGATCATGGTGTTGAAGGCAGATGTGAAGTCCACAAAGAGCAGACGCACGTATGAGTCCTTCTGATCCAGGTGGGTGAGAGCAGTGTGGACCACAGAGGAGATGGCGTCCTCTGTTGATCGGTTCTCGCGGTATGCATATTGATGAGGGTCCTCGTTGATGTTGACGGTTGCCTTGATGTGGGACATGACCAGTTTCTCAAAACATTTAGCGACTATCGGGGTGAGGGCCACCGGTCTATAGTCATTCAGACCAGACACTGTAGGCATGTAAGTGGCATGTAAGGCATGTAAGTGGCCTACTAACCAAAATCACTCATGGAAATCAGCACCAGGAAAGACAATACCTGGTCGGGAGACTGAAGTCTAGTACAAAACCTGCATGTGGCACTGTTTAATGTAGGTCATTGTTTGTTATATAGTCCTCGGCAGGAGATAAGAAGAACAGTCCAAGCTACTCAATGGCAGGTAGCCAGCCTAATCCTATTCAACAAAATCTGGATGGAATCTGGGGAGGGGTGAGTTGGTGGGGTCATACAAGGAACCCATTGGGGTAATGCCGGTTACCCACTGGACCCGTGTCGGGCGGCGGAAGCGGCCGGTTTACATGGAAAGTCTATGTGGAGACGCGTAGAGGCGCGGCGTATCGTGAAGCGGCGCGTTTTGAGTGTTTGAGGCGCGGCGGCACGCGGCAGTTCCTTTCCGCGCACGCGCGCGTCCGAAGCAACCTACGCGTTGAGCAGCGTCGGATCGAAAAGTTGATATTTTGCGTCTCGACGTTGCTCGACGCATCGCAACAACCAATCGGGAGAGCCTCTGCTATGTGATGACACAACGACAATGGGACTTTTTTTGGACTTTTTAAACTTACCCCATCGAGCCTCCATGAATTGGAACCAGACTCCGGTAAGAAACTTGGCATTTTAAACAGTTGCTACTGTCCGCTCCAGCGTACGATTTCCCCAAACATAAAAAAACGTTTTAATCTCAACAAAGACTGTCGGAGCTGCAGTTCGGCTCGTAGAACACCCACTCCAGTAGGAACGGGGGTCACGTGCTGCTGATTTTATCTGCCAGCAGCATGAAAACACAACAACTGACCCGGAAAACGAGCTAGACTCCCTCCTCTGCCTCCCCCCAGTGCGCGTCATCAGACGCGTTCAGTGTCTCCCAGTGTGACAGTGACAAGCGGCCAAAAGGGGGCAGCAGGAGCATTCTGACAATTTAGGTGGGTACCCGGCATAAGACTGTGGTTTTGAGAGTGCTGCAGTTTAAATAAATACCATATTTGCCGGTGTATAGGTCGCACCTTTTTACGTTTTTTTTTTTCCCCAAGGCCTGCGACCTATACTCAGGTGCGACCTATATATGGCTTGTTATCACTTTTGGTGAAACAAATTTTTAAATCCAGCTCATTTCACAATTACGTTCATTTATTAAGGAAAAGTTCAGCTCAGACACATATTTGCTATAATTTTTATCAAACAAATAATTGTTTTTAAGTGTTAATCTTCTTAAAAGCCTTGCTGTGCGCTCCTGTGGCAGACATTTGCAGCAGAGCTAAACGTAGGTGCGACCTATACACCGGTGCGACCTATCTAGGGATTTTTCCAATCTATTGGTCATAATTGGGCTTTGCAACCTATACACCAGAAAATACGGTAAATAAACATTTTTTTTGTTTTTTTGTTTTATAGGTTATAGATTGTGAATACAGTATCTTGAATGCAACCCTTGTGTTTTCATAGTGACAGTTTAAACAAAACCTTTTTAAAACTGTAAATCATAAACTCACCTCTAACCTAACCTACAATCCCAAGTGTGACAAATTCATCAACAGAAATGACTACGGTAGATTTTATGTTCCCGTTTGCGCTGTAGATGTCAGTTTTTCAACTGCAGCAATCGAATACTGTATTTCTTCAATGAACAAGGCTGATGAACATCAACACAAACAAAAACCTGTTGTTGTTGTTGTTGTTGTATCAAATAATCTAGGGCCTAAAAGGGTTCATTGAACTGTAAACAATACAGAAAAAGAAATGTTGCAGAAATGTACAAAATACATGAAGTATACATTTAAAATAGGAGACAAATGGTAATAATTTGAAAAGACAGACACTTGTGTATAAAAATATCTAACCTAACCTAAAGCTAATGTTGTTTTATGCCAGTCCTTCTCAAATAGTGGGGCGCGCCCCCCGGGGGGTGCCGGGGCGATGCCAGCGGACCCTGGGGAGCATGTTTTTTTTTGCTGCAGGGAGTACCAGTATATATTTATTTATTTTATTTTTTCACCATTCTCATTTTATCGAGTGCATTCCTGCAGCTGTTTGCTTGTATCTCTCAGACTTACTACTAATAAACTTATGAACAAATATGACTGTCTTGTTGTTTTGGGAGCCATGTTTGAGCCGTGTCACTCCCCTCTGCTGCTGAGACGATAAATAAACTCAGACACCTCCGCTGCTGTTTTTATGTCCATGAGCTCTGGACGTTACCCTCGCATGCAACAAAGAGTAAACTCAAAGTGAGAGCGACACCTGCTCCTCTTTCCTCTTTGGCATTGACAAAATGTTTTACTTTTATCAATGAGTGTGCTCATTGATCCTGACTTCCTCATTTTGATAAAAAACAATCAGCCCAAATTGTTTTATTCATTTTGTTTTGTAGGTCAAAGTGTTCTATAAAACACTCCTGCGTTAAAATGTTGCTGATCAGTTTGAATGTATTATTATTTATTGATTATATTTTATTTTTCAGTATCAAATGGTCAAAAATGTTTACAGTTTAAATATGGATTGAAGTTGTTGTTTTTTTCAGGCAAATTGATGCACTTTAAGTTGTTTCTGTTACAGACTAATGTTAATAAAGTTATTCTTCATTGTAAGTTGATCTACCGTATTTTTCCGGCCTATAAGTCACAGTTTTTTTAAACTAATTTTCATGTACTGCGACTTATGGGGCGAAGCGACATATTTATGGATTTTTTCCCATATTTTTAGACCAATTTTTGGCTGAGATATGATAGTTTCCATTCATTCTGAGGGGAAAAAAAATGGAGCAGTACCACTTTAGGCCGCTTGGGGCAGCAGTACCACTTTCGGCCGCTAGGGTCCACCGACCGTTCCCAGCTCATGTGTCCGAAAAAAGCCTCCTCTGCTCGGACTCACTCTGTCGCAGCCCGGCCTCCTGAACTCTGGAGGTAGGTCTGAACTAGGGGTTGAACGAGTACATAATTTTTAAACTAGACATTAACATAAAAAAGCTTGATTAGTGCTCGAGTAGTCAATGATGTCATAGAGGCAAAATAAATAAATATATAAAAATGCATAAAAACTTCATTATTTACCAAAAAAAAAAAGACCAACAAAACATTGGGAGAATTTATTATGCTCCTATCATTTATCATACTGCAGATAAGTCACAGGAAAAACAAAACTATTAGTTTAATTATAATTATTAACTATTAATATTAAAAGTGAAAGTACCGTGCGGCGCTGAAACCGAAACTTAAAAAACAAATGGGCACCACAGCCACACGG
>JBBPBX010015483.1:32879-49397 GCA_038048925.1 Garcialebias charrua | reverse complement strand
CAGCGTGTCCTGGGTCTTCCTCTGGGTCTTCTCCCGGTGGAGAAGACCCAGATCCCTCCCGGTCTTCTCCCGGTAAATGGGTCTTTATTGGACCCATTTAATTTAAATCAACATGTAAACGGTCCCACCCAAGAGTGCGGACATACACTGGACCTTGTTTTAAGTCGTGATGTGACTGTTACTCATCTTGAAATCTGTGACAATGTGTTTTCAGACCACATGCCAGTCTGGTTTGAGTTCACCCTCCCCCATCTAACTCCTAAGCTGTTCATTCCTACACGTAACAGCCGGGCCATTAACCATTTAACTGCCGCACGTTTCACAGATGTTTACAACTCTGAAATGATAATTCAGCCCCCAGTGTTTCTCTCCACCACTGAGGAGCTGACATCCCAGTTCAACTCTGTTTGTTTAAAGGCTCTGGATCATGTCGCTCCTGTTAAAACTAGAAAATCAAAACTCAGAGCAGAACCTTGGCTGAATGACGTCTACAAGGCCGTTAGAAAGCAGTGCAGGAGGGTGGAGCGCAAATGGAGAAAAGACAGGCTGCATGTCTCTTTTCAAATACTAAAAGAGAGCTGGCGCCGATATCAGAAAGCAGTAAAAACTGATAAATCTCCAATACTTCTCTTATATAATTTCCTCAAACTCTCACAATCCACGAGTTCTGTTCTACACCCTAAACAACTCTGGAAGCCTCGACTGATCTGTGCGAGAACTTCCTACATTTCTTTTTAGAAAAAATTGCGACCGCCTGGGCTCTCATTTCTCCTCCAACTCATGATCCATCCATCTCACCTCAATATGTTGCTGTATTTGACCATTTTGAACCAATCTCTCTGTCTTCACTAGAGCAGGTCATGTGCAACCTGAAACCATCTGGTTCCCCCTTTGATATGGTCCCCCCTCGGCTACTAAAGGAGGTTTTTCCTACTCTAGGTCCCTCCATTCTTGCTATTATAAATAGCAGTTTATCCACTGGTGTGGTACCAAAACCCTTTAAACATGCTGCTGTTCAACCTCTCCTGAAAAAAACAAACCTTGACCCCTCAGTCGTATCCAACTTCAGGCCTGTCTCTAGACTCCCATTTGTATCTAACTTCTAGAGAAAATAGTTGAGTCCCAGTTGAAGTGCTTCCTGGAGGATCACGCTATCCCCGAGCTATTCCAATCTGGCTTTAAACCTCTCCATAGCACTGAGACTGCCTTACTGAAGGTTTTTAATGACATCTTCTTATCCATAGACACTGGTGACTCTGTGTTGCTTGTCCTATTGGACCTCACATCCACTTTCGACACCATCGACCATGAGATCCTCATTGCTAGGTTGGAGCAGTGGGTGGGCATCACAGGGTCAGCCCTCAATTGGTTCAGATCCTACCTCTCTGACAGATCCCTTTGTGTTTCCATCAAAGATGTTAGTTCTGCAGTGGCAGTGCTTAAATGGGGGGTTCCACAGGGGTCCATCCTGGGTCCTCCTCTATTCTTTTTACACCTGACACCATTTGGTGCCATTTTCCGGAAACACAACATACTTTTTCACTTCTATGTCGATGACAGTCAAATTTACTTCCCCCTAAGACACAATGGTACATGCTCTATTCAACCTCTGCTTGAATGCCTAGCTGACATCAGGGACTGGATGGCTTTAAATTTCTCAAGTTTCAATGAAAAGAAGTCTGAAGCCATGTTGTTCCCTCCCAACGACACGATCATGAACCACTGCATCAACTTTTCTGCTCTAGCCCTGTCTGAAAAACAAAAAGTCACAAATCTGGGAGTGATAATGGACCCTTCCATGAAACTCAACAGTCATGTAAACATGATCGTTAAATCCTGTTTTTTCCAGCTGAGGCGATTTTCTAAGCTGAAGCTCATATTATCCAAAAGTAACCTGGAGACAGTAATTCACGCATTTATTACATCTAGGCTTGATTACTGCAATTCACTTCTGCTTGGCGTCAGTCAGGCCACCATTGCACGACTACAACTGGTCCAGAACGCAGCAGCCCGATTTTTAACCAGTACAGGCAAAAGAGAGCAAATTACACCAGTCTTGGCCTCCCTGCACTGGTTCATCTCCGAATCCAGTTCAAAATTCTCCTCTATGTCTACAAATCGCTGAAAAGTCTCGCCCTCCCCCATCTCTCTGATTTGATACAGCCGTATGTCCCACCACTTTCTCTGAGGTCAGTGGACCAGTTACTTCTCACAGTTCCAGGAACTCGTCTTAAATGCAGAGGTGACAGGACGTTCTCTGTAGCAGGACCAATACTCTGGAACAAGTTACCTCTGCTCGTCAGACAGGCCCCTCCCTCTCGGTTTTCAAATTCCGTCTACTACTGTATTCTGTTGCTTTCACACATGATGATCTGTGTTTGGTCATTTTATTTATTATCTGCAAAGATGTTATGCCTATAATCTCTTTTTCACTTCATTTTGTATGTTGCCTGTTGTTTGTTTGTTTGTACAGCACTTTGGTTGGCCTTGTCGCTGTTTAAAGTGCTCTATTAATAAAATGGTATGGTATGGTATGGTATGGTAAGGTTTTTTAGCTTTCACAGTCTGTATCATCCAGTCTGACTTGTTCTGTATCAAACTTGTGCTAAATGCTGACAAAACCAAAGGGAGGTTGTTTCCAAACAGGAAGTTGATACCAGCAGTCTATCCTTCTTCTATATATTTGAATGGTGCCCCTACTGAGTTTCTTCTTCTTCTTCTTTCGGCGTTTCCATCTTCAGGGGTCATCACAGCAAGTCATCCTCCTCCACCTCACTCTGTCCTCTGTGTCCTCTGTCCTCACTCCAACTACCTTCATGTCCTCTCTGCATCCACATGTCTCCTCTTTGGCTTTTTTCTGGTAGCTGTATTTCTAACATCCTTCTACCAATATACCCACTGTTCCTCCTCTGGACATGTCCAAACCATGAGTCTTCTAAATGTTTGGATATCCTGGTCGATTCACACCTCTCTTTAAAGCTCCATGTCAAAACCTAGTAAAGAAACTGAAAGTTAAACTGGGTTTCTTTTTCAGAAATAAATCATGTCTAACACTGAATGTTAGGAAACACCTTGTATCTGTGACTTTCCTTCCCTCCATTGATTACGGTGACATTCTCTACATGAACGCTCCTACAAGCACCTGCAGATGTTGGATGTTGTCTATCATGGTGCACTAAGATTCATAACTGGCTGTGATTATACTTAGCACTTTGAGATTTTTATTAATGAAAAGTGCGGTATAAATTGAATTTATTATTATTATTATTATTATCATACCCACCACTGCACCCTGTATTCACTGGTTAACTGGACATCATTAACTTCACACAGACTCTTCCACTGGTACATTTTCATCTTTAAATCTCTTCTTGGTCTGCTGCCTTCATACATCTCCTCCTACATGTCTCTGTGTGAGTGCAGCTACAGCGTGCGCTCTCAGGACATGATTACCTGCAGTGTTCCCTCAAACTGAACTAGACAAAAGGACCTTCTCCTACTCCGCTCCTGTTTCCTGCAATATCTTACAAAAAAGATCTGAAGCTCTCGACCTTGACCTCTCTAAGTGTCTTCAAACATCTGTTAAGTTCATGACAAGAACCAATGCAGACATGCTTCTGTTTTCAGTATTTTACATCACTTCACAATGTAGTTGTTTTTATTTCATTTTAATTTCATTCTTCTATTTACTTTTCATTTCATATGCTTTTTATGATTGTCTCTTGTTGTTTGGACCTCATCTGTGTTCTTTGTTTAAATCAGGTCTGTCTCTCTTGTAACCGAGTCCTTGTGGCTCAATGAGACTAACCTGCAGAAATAAAGGTTGAATTAATGAATATGATTCAAGATGGCTGCTACAGCTAATCTACCTTAGCCTGCACAAGATGGCTTTAACTCTATAAGATATTACTCAAATGCTAACCAATCATTATGGTTAGTTCGTCAGGCTGTAGCATTGTGAATTGAAATGTTTGTTGGTCGTCTTCTCGGCGGCAGTGGGCCGACACCACACCAAACAGACCGTCCCAGGCAACGTCACATGCTGGGCGACATTAAGGAAATAATAGTTTAACTTCCAGCAAAAAGGTGAGTTGACCCAGTTCTTGCAGCAAGCTGCGGTTTCTCTCCGAGGACTCGGTCTCCTCCAGAGGTGACTCTGTCCTTGATGGAAGGCGGTCCGTGGCACCTGCAGTGGGATGCACGTTTCCTTTCGATCAGACAAAATGTGATGGAAGGTCCTAATTCAGTCTGATGTCTGATGATGCGTTCAGGGAAAATCTGTAGAACAAAAAAGGAATGTATCGTTTTAATGAAAGTCCTGAAGAACAATTCTGATGAGATGGATTGTAATTCATGCATTTTTTATTCCTCTTTGGCCATGAAATGACTGCAGAAGGAAAATATATTCAGTGATTGACATAACAATACAATCTGTTTTATGACACTTTGCTTGATAAATATTTTGTTAAAATCTGTGCTTGTCCACCAAATTAGTCATTTCTTGTTGTACCAGTCTTTTTTTAGCCTTCCTGATATTTTGATGACCAAGAAAAATCAAAATTGATCAGAAGCTCACATTGTGAGCAAATAATGAAAAAAGGTTCAAATAAAGAATGCATGTTACCCGCTGTCCTTTATGCCAAAGTTTAGAGTCAAATCCTTTTGTTAAGAAATAGAACTGTAGCCGATAACATCAAATGTGATGTGACGACTCCGAGCTATTCTGTCAAATTCACTGAGTTATAAGCATTTCTGTGTAGTTAAAGAGTGAGTAGCTGTGGCGGCCATCTTGATAGGGTTGACCAGTGACAATCATCACTTTCTGAGTTTCAATACAATTTGTCGAGGGGTTCAGAAAATATATATATTTGCTAACAAACAGAATAAACTTCAACAGTTTTAAACAGAGATGTGATGCTGCACTGTGCTCAAATTGTGTGTTGAGGACGGTGCTCAGCTACCATCACTCCAGATGTTGTCAACATCTGTATCTCTTTTGCTTGTGTTAGGTATTTTAGATGTATTTCCTTTGTTATTTATCTCTTATTGTTTTCTGTGTGTCAGTTTTGCACTGTGCCATCAGCAAGTTTCTCTTCATGTCCTGCTCCACCCTCTCTCACCTGTGCCCAGGTGTTTCCACTCTACTCATCAGCCCCTGCTCATATAATCCCTCACATTTCACTCTGTTCTCAGTCAAGCACCGTCTGTTTTGTGTGTGGTTCTCCTTCGAGTTTCCTACCTAATGGTTTTAGTTCATGTGTCTCGTGCCAGTCTGCATTTCTACCTTTAATCCACAATCCGTGACAAATTTCAACTTGGTTTCTGCAACAATTACATTTGCTATGATTGTTTTGCTGGGGTGTCCATCTTGGATCAAACTGACTCCAAAAGTTAGTTGTAAATGTTCTTGCATTGTAACCATACAGACTTGGCGTGGCCTCCCCTGGGTACAGTCTGTGGTACAGAATACTGTCAATAGCCTTGTCCTGCTTCAAAATTTTCAGGCAATCTATCAACTTCTTCTTGTAACCACTTCCTGGATCTCTTTTCAGCGGTTCATAAGTGGTTAAGTCACTAAGGAGTGACATAACTTTCTCATGATAGTCTTTCTGGTTCAAAATCACTGTGCACCTTCCTTTGTCTGCTGGGAGAATTATGATGTTTTTGTCCTTGCTAAGAGTGGTGAGTGCATCCCTCTCTTCTCTACTGATGTTGGAAGGTGGTGGTTTAGCATTACTGAGACAGGCTGAAACTTTGACTCTGAGTTGTTCTGCTTCAAACTCTTTAATTTTGTTGTTATGGATGGCTGACTCAGTGGCTGTGATCATCTCCACCAGCGGAATTCTACTTGGTGCCACTGCAAAGTTCTGTAAATGTGGATATCCTAACTGGGCCTTCCTGAAAGCAGAAACCCAAACAGGACTCCAGCAGCCATCAGGTGAAAAGAAGGAACCCAGACCCAGACCAGTGGTCATTCCAGATGTTGCAGGAGTTTCAGAGACATTGAGACGTTTATTTTCTAAACACAACGTCCCAGTGGCTTTTAAACCCCAAAATACATTAAAGACTGGTTCATCCCAAAGATCCAGTCCCCCGGCACAGAGTAATATTGTGTATGTTGTTCAGTGTCAGGAGGGTGATCAGTCTTATATCAGGGAAACTAAACAGCCACTGGCCAAAAGGATGGACCAGCACAGAAGATCAACATCATCAGGTCAGGACTCTGCGGTCTACACTCATCTCCAGGTCAGAGGTCACTCTTTCAGGGATGAAGATGTTCACATCCTTGATAGAGAGGAACGATGGTTTGAGAGAGGAGTAAAGGAGGCCATCTTTGTGAAAAGAAACCGTCCATCATTAAACAGAGGTGGAGGCCTCCGGGTTCAACTGTCCCCCTCTTCTGCCCCCACTATACTCCCACATACGTCCGTTCACGTGTATGTACGTGCTGTACGCAGAGGGTTCAGACATCATACTCGAGCATCCACCTTGAGCAGCTGCAGCGCAGCTCCACAGACGAGGAGCGTTTACCTACGGGACAAATTGAGGTCGCCGATTGGTCATTTGCTGACACGCCTACTGAATTGATTGACAGGTCAAAAACAAACAAACAAAAAAAATAAAACAAGAGCTGGCAGCTTCAGCCGCAGCGGTGTTATGTGTTTATATGTTGTTAAAGCTGCACTATGTAACTTTATAGTGCAGTCTGTAAGTTTTCTAACAATATATTTTAACATATTTCTTCACTCTGTCACTATCTACTGACAGACTGATGTTAGACAAAGTAATCTCTGAAAAAAACTATAGTCCCCTTGCTTCTCTATCAGCATTTATAAAAACACTAAAACACAGAGTGACCCGCTGTTAACCAGCCAATAAAAACAGAGTTTGAATTTAAATTTCAGCAGAGCAAGGCAGAGCAGAGCCATATATGGCTCTGAGGGGGAGGGATCGGCCCTGACCTCTCTAAATGGTTTTAAGAATCTTTTGGAATCCTGGCAAAAACCATTGCAGATATGTTCCTGTTTTTGATTTTGTACATCTACCTTGTGGTGTTTTGCTAGTTTTGATACTTTGCATTTCACTTTCTATTTCTCTCCTATGTTTTTTTTCTTCTGTTGTTTGTTGTTTAAGGAAATTCTACCATTGCTGTTCAACATTCTTTAGTTTGTAGCAGGTCACTTTTGTAAATGAGCCCTCAAGGCTCAATGAGATTTACCTGACTAAATAAAGGTTGAATGAATGTGTAGTGGACCTACCCAGGGTCAAACTAAGGTTTTTGAACTGTCCAGTGATGACCTTTACTGACCTCTCAGTAAAGCAAGACATTTACCACAAAATCATTCCATTAGCTGTAATCTGAGAACATAGTCACCAAAAGAGACTATTTCTATCTTTGATTTTAGGCTGATGTGATCAAAAGAATAACTTTTGTCATTTTCATGATGTGTGCTTTTAAGCTGTGTTATTCTGTAAGAGTTAAACGGTGTTCACTGCTGTGTTAAAGGTGAAGTCTCGGGTCAGAGAGACCAGACTGTTTTGTTTAGAAATAAGAAGACAGTTTAATCCGTTGTTTCTCATGAAAAGGGCTCCAGCTGCTCTGTCTTTTCCTAAACAATTTCCCTCTGCTCGGGCTGTAACCTTGGGTCGTGATAACGGCAAGTGAATTGCTCGACTGGTCCACGGACCAATGAAAGAGACACAAGTCTCATCTCTCATCTCATGATCTTTTTAAGTTCTAACTTTTGCTGAACGCTTCAGAGTTTCTGGGAGCTTCAAAAGAGATGTGAACCTTCCCAAAGAGCTGAATGACCACCAGTCACGCGCTAAGGACTCGTCATCCAGCTGGGACTGATAACATGTTGTTATGGGTCCACTTCGAACGAGCGTAAGCTCAAAACTTTGTTTATTCCTTCCTGGAATAAGTTTATCTTGAAGTCAGAGGCCAGGAGCTGACATATTCTCTGATGACCAAGCGGAAACCAGGAGACGTTGAAACGTAAACTAGAACCAGTTTTGGACGTGCTGGGACTAAAGGACTCTGTGCATCTGAAGGCTGGTGTCATTTCTTTATCAGACTCGTCGTCGAAAGGTAAAGAGCTGTTTACAAAACGTACCTGGATTTTAGCAGAAGTCGGATGGAAGTGTCACTTTTGGTATCATGCTCAAGATAATTTCCTTTAAACCATCTCCCATCTTCCTCCTATCTTTTTCTCTCAATCTAAGCTGGAAACTATTTTAAGCTAAAGAGCCCTCAGACTAAATATTTAACATCATATTTGTCTGTTGTGTTACATTAAGTGTGTTGATGCGTGTTAAATTGCAAGAAAGTGAAATCCTGTCAATCAAGTGTAATAATGTTGATTTTAGTTGATTTATTTTAAATAAATGGTAGTGTCTCCTGGCATACCAAACTAAAATCACCGTTTTCTGTCACTTAATGGCTATGGTTATTTATCCATCACAAAGATCACAGAAATATTGAATAAACTGAAAAAGAAAAGAATCCGTGAAACTACTATTCAATCTGAATAAGTAGATTAATTAAGGATAAAGAGGTCAGCTTAATACTGACCCCTGTTAAAATCCTTTAGTTACATCTGGGTGGCACTATATGTGTTTAAAGACACAATATATGGTCTCCCTCATGTTTCCTTCAAATGAATGAATCAGAATGCTTTGCCTGTTGAAAATATTTCTAAGTTCTGCGCTCTACAGAAAGTTACACATAGCACTTTTAATAAAAAGTAAAAAAAAACAAAAAAAAAAACATGGAGTGCTGGTCCTGCAGTCCACACATCAGATCAGCACACCAGGAAATCTCCAGAACCTCCCGCAGCCACGCTGGACCTGAGTTTAATTCGCTTGTGTCAAATTTGTTCAGTTCTCGTCATTTCAGTCATGGAGTCAGTGGAGGAGGAAGAGATCACTGCCTTTTGGCAAAAAAACAAAAGAAAAAAGTCCAGATCAGGGATGAAGAAGAGGAATTTAATACATTGGTGTCGCCTACAAAACAGTCCAGTGCCGTGCAATTTATTGTGCAACACTGCGCTTGGGTAGAATTTGAAAATTTAAAATTTGAGCTTTGCGCGTACATGCCCTGCGGGACTGCGGGAGTATACTGGGGGCTTTACACTCAGGTATGGGGGTATCACTCAGTCCTCTGTGAATAGCAAACAACCATCAGGGTGCTAATGATCCATTGTTAGACTGATGGTCCTCCTTGATCATGTGAGCAGCTGGTTTCGGCTGTCATCAGCCAACTGGTTGATCCACTGTGAGAGGGTGCTATTTATAAGACTGAGCTGAATACAGCAGCTCAGACTGAGGAAGTTTTTCGGACGAAAGATGAAACATTTCTACTTTTTTACTTTGTTTTGTTTCGTGAACGTCCAGATGACCAGACTTAACTTTTTTAGATTTTTCTACCTGGATTATTGAGCATGCATCAGGAAAATCTACCAAACTTATGTTGTGAACATATAAGTGGTGGAAAGAGATACAAGCTGGTCATGTGACCGTTTGACCGAACATGTTTAAAACAAACAGGCTGCAAACCAAATGTTACCTTTTTTAATTTCTTCTGCATGGATCATCAACCGGTGAAGCGACGTGAAGTTTTGCTTCCAGTCTCCTGGCAGCTCATCACGCATGACACCATCAAAGTGCACATCGGAGACTTCCTTCTCCTCGCAAACGAGTTTGAACGGACAATTAGAAAAGTCGCTCTCGGGCAGCGTTTTCAACCAACTCACCAATAATTGGCTGGATACTTCCAAATGATCATATAAATTAAATAGACTTATCACTTCAACTGACAGGACTGGCACAGAAGAGACGCCTTTGTCTAAAATCATGTCTTGGTTTGTCTCCTCTGACATCAACAGCCAGCAAACATTTAGCAGCAGAAACTAAGAGGGTGCTTAATTAAAGGTTAAGGTTTATCTCTTGTTTTTCCACAGAACACAAGGCTCTTTCATTGAACCATACAAGAGGAAGCCTTTCTTTTGTTAGTCTTTTATAAAATATGTAATTATTTTCATTCTGCTGCGTTATTGATAATCTAATTTGACAGACATCAAGTCCCTCATGTGGTTCTGCTTCAATCTCTCGTCAGATTTTCATCGTTGCTTCATTAGCGAGACCTGCTGGTTTTCCAAACAGGTGTTTAGAAGTGGAAGGATTTGACAAAAGTAATTTATGAGTATCTTTTAAAAATGTTTTAACCACATCCTTTTGAATATTAATTGAGAAGACGGCACCCAGCTTCTGATGACAGCCCGTTCGGACACAGACTTTAAAGCATGTCTGCAAACTCAAGATATCCTCCAGTACAAAAGCCCTTTCCCCATTAATGAATAGAACATGAGCCGGGGAAATTATTGCTTGAATTCTCTGGGCAGATAATGATTCTCATCTTTATCAGTGGTTTATCTTCTAAGGTCAAGATTAAAGTGAAAAGTAATGTGAGCCCCCAGTGTCTCCAATTAAGAGAAAGAAAAGGAGAAGAGCGAGGGGGCGAGGGGGAGCAGAGGTGGACTCCGCTCTGCCTGGCGCTCCCTCTCGTATCCGTGAGAAATAGAAAACAACGCAATTAAATTATGACACCTGACACGGAGACCTCACATCAGTGTGAATCTTAATGGACTAACTGCTGCAAGGGAGATTCTGTCAGACGATTAATGTGATCACACACATTACCACCCGTCTGACAGTTTTCTAGGTTTCTTTCTTGACAAAGGCCTCAAAATATCAATCTATAGAAACTGTGCATGACATGTCTTTTAAAAGTGCCATGGAAAAGACTCGGCAGAACCTGGACAGTAGTCATCCGAGTGCAGGAGTCAGTTGTTTGTAAGAAGTGACTTGGTAGCAGCTCTGTGTAATTCTTCTGTCAACATCTGAAGCTTTTCTGACGAACGTGCAACAAGATGATGGTCTCATTTTCAAATCGATGTTGACATCTTAAAACTTTTGTTGTTCAGTATTTTTATAGAACAGAATATACTTATTTACAGGTCAGCAATATTACCCAATATGTTTATTGCCGCTGCACTATGCAGCTGTATCATGTATGTCACTACCATACCATCATAATTCAATTAATTTCAGTGTTACTCACTACCTGTGCAATAAACTGTCACACAACCTGTGTGGTTTACGTTAGTTATGTTTGGCACCACGGTGGCACAACTGGTAGAGCTGCTGCCTCTCAGCGAGAAGGTTGCCGGTTCAAACCCCGGTCCGGGACCTTTCTGGGTGGAGTTTGCATGTTCTCCCCGTGCATGCGTGGGTTTCCTCCGGGTACTCCGGTTTCCTCCCACAGACCAAAAAACATGCTTGTTAGGCTGATTGGTGACTCTAATGCCTCTTATCAACAGGTCCTGTTCGCGCTCGTTCGGGCTCGTTCGTAACTAGTTAACAACTAGTTATGGGGTGTACCCACAGGGTCCTGTTCACGTGAAACCGGTCCTATTTTGGTGCCTGCCTCACTGGGGTACAAAGGTCCGGTTCTTGTTGGGTCCAGTTATGACATCAGCACAGTGTGGTCACTGATTGGTCAGGGGGCGTATTCCTAGGTCGGAGGGCGGAGATTCAGTCTTCTCCAGTAGGTGGTGTATGCACCTGAACGTTGTTTGCAATCCGCCAAGAAGAAGAAGAAGAAGAAGAAGAAGAAGAGTTGGTCTTCCAGGAAATGCAAAGTTTGCCCAGCCAACAGTGGGAGGGAGACTGGCCTTGACACAGCCACTTCTCTTCTGGAGTCTATAGTAGATGGTGAGTGTTTTATAACTTTAAGCATATTTCCAGTGAGTCATGCAACTCTCTGAGCGTTTTTTGGACTGAAAAAACACCAGAGACTAGCTTCAGCAACAGCCGAGAGGCTTTTCTGAAAAAAGAAAAAAAAAAAAAAGATGGAGGGAGGAGCGGCCCCTTTCTCTGAAGAAAAATACGTGTCTCAGTCTAACGTTTGCTTAATAAATATACTTTAATGGGCAAATCAGCTTTATTTAAAATAGTTTCGCGCTTGGTGCTCCAGTTTATTCATCTTTTTATCCTGTTAAGCACCTTGGTCAATGCAAGGCATTGTAGGAAGGTGCTATACAAATAAAGTGTATTATTATTATTATTATTATTATTATTATCTATCTATCTATCTATCTATCTATCTATCTATCTATCTATCTATCTATCTATCTATCTATCTATCTATCTATCTATCTATCTATCTATCTATCTATCTATCTATCTATCTATCTATCTATCTATCTATCTATCTATCTATCTATCTATCTATCTATCTATCTATCTATCTATCTATCTATCTATCTATCTATCTATCTATCTATCTATCTATCTATCTATCTATCTATCTATCTATCTATCTATCTATCTATCTATCTATCTATCTATCTATCTATCTATCTATCTATCTATCTATCTATCTATCTATCTATCTATCTATCTATCTATCTATCTATCTATCTATCTATCTATCTATCTATCTATCTATCTATCTATCTATCTATCTATCTATCTATCTATCTATCTATCTATCTATCTATCTATCTATCTATCTATCTATCTATCTATCTATCTATCTATCTATCTATCTATCTATCTATCTATCTATCTATCTATCTATCTATCTATCTAGCCTACACTGATCTCCCAATCATTTAGGTAGGACCGATTCGATCGTTTCTATTCTAGATCTATTCATTTTGATGAGTCTCGCCATAGACTTCAAAATTTATTAGGAATACCAAATCCTACGTCGCTCGTCTAAAAGACAACAGACATTTAGACCAAACTATATTTCATTTTTCTATTTTAGTTTAACTTAAACTAAGTAATGAATGGAGGAATAGTTTGGAAGAAGAGGCATTCGTTACAGAAGCCCTCCAAAATTCTATAGGTATAGATCCCTATATCTGAGTTTTACAGCATTGATCCATCCCTTAATTGGTAATTTTTGCTGATCTAATCCATGATAGCTTACATACCAGGTGCATATCTATGTGCGGCCGTGGTGTAGTGGTAATGGCAGTTGTCCCCTAATCGGAAGGTTGGAGGTTCGAATCCCACGTCCGCCCACCATGTGTCGTTGTGTCCCTGGGCAAGACACTTAACCCGGAGTTGCTCCCGGTAGGTCTGGATGGCGCCTTGCAAGGCAGGCTACCACTACCGGTGTATGAATGTGTGAATGAATGGGTGGATGGCTGGTATTGTAAAGCGCTTTGGGGCTCCTCACAGGGGGCTGGAAAGCGCTATATAAATAAGCTCCATTTACCATTTACCATTTACCATATATGTAGGGCTTAATGTAAAATCCCAATCATAAGCCCATCTAAAACCACATAATTGCATGACACATTGAACCAGGGTGGCACCGACTGGAAGCCATCCAGCCTGTAACCTTCGATGTGGAGACCTGCTACTCCAACGTTGGTCTTCAACCTTCATCCAAAGGTTGCCTCCTCTGCGTCAATCGAGGGATCCCCTCTACATGCTGATTAAAAACCCATTCTTGCTGATGAAATCAATAACCCCAATCGTTGTGGAATTACCGCTGTGGATTATAAGACTTTGTTTCCAAAGGATCACAGACTCAGTTTTCCATGGGTTAACAGACTATGTTTTCCAAAGGATTGAAAGCTTACCGCAATGGGATTACTTACGAACAATATGGAATTTCCAAAAACATTATGGGAGTATTGATGGAGATATTCAACATTTATCATCTAAAACTAATCACTCTGAACAATAATTCTTACCCAGCTCACTTTAATATAATGTTCTCTGTTCACATTCAAACAATTAATTTGAGATACAAACAGTGTTGGTCCTTGAGGAAGAACAGACAAACTTCTTTGTTTGTTCATGGTACAATGTTTTGATTAGATGTTCCTGCCTCATGCAGAACCCTGACTGCAGTTTATCTATCTGTATAATGTCAGAGATTTGTGTAACTTGTCAAAACTCCTCCTCCTACTTGTATAAATGGTTTGTGATAGCTGCACAATTCGGATTTGTGCAAGAATGTGTTCATGAGACCAACCAAGTTTCAGAAGTACATTAAAAAGCCTAATCCCCTTTGCAAAGTTTCCATGATTCTGTCTAACTCATTTCTCTTGTTTATCTTGTGTGGTTTTTATTAAGGTAACAGGGGTTCAAAATCCCCATCATTTTGGTGCCGAAACTACCCGGGTGTTTCCTCATATCCGCTCCTGGTGCACGTCAAACAGGACGCGCTGCACAGAAGCCCGTGCACGGCCTGCGACAAAGCCCGGGGGGGGTTGCCTCACCTGGCCAGCGTTTTAGGTCCTTTGAATCATCAGGAACGGCTTGACGGACATCCCTATCACACCGCACTGACTAACGAGACGTGAGTAACAGAATTTTTTTTGCTGATACGTCGTATGAATATGGTTTGAATTGTCTCGATGCTTGGCCTTGAAATTTGGAGTGAGGTTCTGTTTTTCAAAAACTAGGCGAACTTTTGCGCACGTCGCTAGTTGACAGAACCAAGATCTTTTGATATTAAAGCGAGGGCGGTCAAAATTACGCTGAGATCATACTGTACGTTTGTGAAGCTGACCGCCAGACCTTATATTGGACACTAAAGGCCCAGCTGGACAAGAAGGGATAATAAGGCGTTTATCTTTTTATATCGCGTCGTGTATTTGTTTAAAAAATCTGACATTTTTTAGTCCTTCTTTTGTACGTTTGTGGACATTCCTGCGACTCTGACTTTTTCTCTCTCCCACTTTACTCTGTTGTGTGCTTCCTGCTCCAGGCTCCTGTGTGTGTGTGTGTGTGTGTGTGTGTGTGTGTGTGAGTGTGTGTGTGTGTGTGTGTGGGCACACTTAACGCTCCTCTGAACATCTCTTATCTGTTTTCTGTGGGCCTTCTCTGGCCCCCACCCGTGCTTAACCTTCGCCAAGTCTACTTCTCTGTGTGATTGTTTTGTTTTACTGTGGCCTGTCTTTTGAGAGTGAATGAGCATAGTACCTTTGTTTCTTTTAAGCGCTTGTGTGAATTTGGTACCTGTGTGTGGTATGTAAGGAGAACCAGCTCATGTTTTACATGTGAATCTCTGTACGTGTGTATGTATGAAACGAGGTTTGTTTGACGTAAGTGTTTGAGGAGTGGGAAACACAACCACATTCTCTGGTTTGTTTTCAAGGACTCCTATTTGAAAATTCAGAGTAAGTGACCTCATTGGATCTAAACATTTCCAGTTTTAAAATTAATTTGCACACGTATATAAATAAGTACACAAAGAGTTTGTCATACCTAGCAAAAATGGGAAATTATAGGAGCAGAACAACTCGAAGCACAAATACTAAGGATGCTAAATTTATGTTTGAAAAAAATCCAGACTCAGTAAAATATTTAGAGAAATGGATGAAAAAATATAAAGTTATCCCAAATCTTAAAATTGAGACCTGGAAAATGCTTGTCTCATTACTCCAGGATAAAATTGCTCTGTCTAAAGGAAAAAAAAGGGATAAATTACAACTTCAGTTGACAGTAGCTAATTTATGGCTGACTGAATCACAAATTAGGGAGGAACAGGTCGAGAAGTCAAGGACAAATAAGCTCCAGAAAAGAAACAAAACTTCTGATACGCTTTTCGTCCATCCAGAAGATAACGAAATGGTTGTTAGCACTCGACGTCCTGCTTACGACCTTGGAGGAAATGGTGCAGCTGCATCTTTTGTACCTCCTCCGCTGATACAACAGTTACACCCAGAACTACCTGAAATAAAGCCAGAGGTCGATATAAAACCAATACTCAGTCCCCCTGCCAGTCACACTCGAAGCCAAACCGTCGCCAGCAAATTAAGTGACGTAAAACCAACAACGTCTGGCCTAACCACTGAATTATATCCCATGATCCAGGTACCAAATCCAAACCCAGCACCGGACGGTGCTCAGTTTGTGTTTGTTTTTAGACCATGGACGCTGGAAGAGGCCAGAAGGGCAGTTGAGGGCGTCATGAATGTGGCTGAAGATCCAGAGGCATGGGTCACAGATATGTTGGGAATCATACATTCTTATCATCTAAATGGCCATGAAACGGGGGAAGCGGCTCAATCGTCGTTGGGCAAGTATTGGGCCAGAGTGCGGGGTGATTACACAGGCAGAGATAATGACAACAATCCGTACCCTTATCCACAAACAGACCAACAGTTAACAGGTGGCTATTTAGCACAGTGGTCAGCTCTTTGTGCACGTGTGAGAGAGGCCTTTAAAAGACGTGCTGATTATGCAGCCCTCTCAGCCGTGAAACAGAAACCTGATGAGGAGGTGACTGACTTTAAAATCAGATATGAGAAAGAATTCAAAGTTCACTGCGGTATTATTCCAGCCGAAAATGATGACTCAGCTTTTCAACAACAGCTGAAAAATGGCCTGTTACAATCTTTTCGTCCTGAGATCGGAAACTGGGTAAGAAAACATCTGATAGAGGTCGACACATGCTCCGTGACGGTCTTAATGCAGTGGGCGCGT
>JBBPBX010015483.1:0-14076 GCA_038048925.1 Garcialebias charrua | reverse complement strand
CCTCCCTGGGCTGCCACCTTACCGTGGTGGAGGGGTTTGAGTGTCCCAATGATCCTAGGAGCTATGCTGTCAGGGGCTTCATGCCCCTAGTAGGGTCACCCAAGGCAGACAGGTCCTAGGTGAGGGACCAGACAAAGTGCAGCCCAAAAACCCCTATGATGAGTACAATTAATGGACTAAGTTTTCCCTCGCCCGGACGCGGGTCACCGGGGCCCCACTCTGGAGCCAGGCGAGGAGTCTTTCGGACGAAAGACGAAACGTTTCTACTTTTTTTTTTTTAAATGTCCAGAGGACCAGACGTAACTTTTTTAGATAAGTAAAAAAAAGTGTTTTAGAACTTTGTAAAGATGCTATGTTTAACTAAAACATTAATAAATACAAACAACTATATAGTTCTTCTGAAGAACATTCCCAAACTCTTATTTTATATGAGAGCCATCTTTTGTTATTTTCTTCTTTAAAGGGGACCACAGATGCAAAATTCACTTTTTAATGTTTTTTTTACTCAACTTTGGGTATTTACTTCATAAAAAAACAGTCCTTGTGCCAAAAAAATGCACCCAGTGGTTTATTTACTCTAAGTAGATTTATTTATCTGTGATAAAAACGGTTCGTTTTTGAAATAAACTGGAAGTCAATCTCGCTTTTGACGTCACAGGCGAGAGAGGACAACCCACCCCAACCTGAGTCCAGCCCCTCACCTAGCAACCCCTGGTTAGGCTCAACCCACTTCTGTATTAAACACATGACTGTTGTTTTTCATGATTTCATCTCATCTTTTGTTTATATGTTCTTAATTTCATGTGTACAGCACTTTGTTGCAGCTGTGGTTTTTTTAAATGGCTTTATAAATAAAGTATAATTGTTATTTTTATGTTTTAGTTCAATTTTTAGTGTATTTGCGATCGCTCCCAACGCGCAGCCGGCAAAAATTAAACGAGCGGACTCCCGGCATAGGGACCGGCGGCAACGGGACACTGCTTCTGGCGGATGGAGCGGAGCTTCAATTGTACAGCCTCGTTGCTGCCCTCGCAGCAGCCTCGCAGCAGCGAGGACCTTCTCCTTACGGATTAATTTACGGGAGACACTTGGTGAACTTTGTGTTGTCTTGACTGGAACAGCGATAACTCCCAAAATCTCCGCGTGCAACGAGCGGAGCTGGCGAACACCGGAAGAGGAACAAGCTAACATTAGCTTCGGATTCGGCAGGTCTCATGCTAAAAGGAGCAGCTCATGGCGGCGCGCTCAGACGAGTTTCGGTAAGTTATCTTAAGCTAGCACTAACAGTAAGTCAAATGAGTAATAAAAAAAGAGCTAATTTTAAAACAACAACACATTACAGATACTGGCTGTTACAGAGGGCGTAAACAGATCTTTGAAGGGCGTGGACTTCAGAACTTCTATCAGAAACCGTTCGTTCAAAACGAAAGTTAAAAATGGCAGAATTAAAAAGGGTATAATTGATTATCTAAGAATTATTTTGTGCATTAAATTGAAGGAATAGGGTCTAGATAGCACACAGAAATAACATAAATTTTTAAAAAATGCATCTGAGGTCCCCTTTAAGACACTGCTTTGGTTATTTCCATTATAACTTTGTACTGCATTGCATATGTGTAACAAATAAACTGAATGTTAAATGAACTGTACTTATATAGCACCTTTCCATCTGATCAAGATACTCAATGCTCTTTACAACACAATCTGTGCCTCATTTACCCATTCATACAGCACTCTACTAGGGCCCTGTTTACACGGACATGATGGGGGAAACATAGAGGTTTTTTCGTATGTTAATTAAAGGAAAAGATCCACGTTGACACGGACGAATTCTGTGTTTATATGCATCCGCAGGAATCCCCCCCGCCCTCATGAATCTGCTGTAGTTACCATGCCGGGTCATTAGTTGGCGCTGTGAATTTTGTACCTTCACCTAATGCGCATGTGTGCTGCCTCAGTCTGCTTTCCTCTGGGCTAAAAGTTCAGCTAACAACAAATTAACAAGTTAAAGCTGAATTTTGGATAAGTCGACAGATTTGACTCCAAGCTGGACCCACTTCATCTAACAAGCTCCACACCAGTCGCTGAGTGGACCAGAACTGAGTCGACGAGGATGATGTCGGACTTTAGTCCGTGACAATCAGCTGATTTACAACAGGTAAATCAACATGATTAATAATGTTTCCTTGTGTTTACTTCTATCACACAACAACCAACTGAGTTTTTATTTTTTTCCTGCGAGGTCGAGAAGCTGTCCTTCCACCAAACAGACCGGTTCGGACATGGGTCCAGTATCCAGGATGAAAACAGAGCAGAGTCCAGTTCATTAACGTAGTTACAGTTCAGTTAACATGTTTTTTTAATAGTGTTCAGTTTAATTCTCAGTGTTTGTGACATACAGTTTGTGGTGTGTTGAATAAATAAATAAAAAATAAACCTGGTGTCTTCATTTTCAAATTTAAGAACACGCAACATGTTACGCATCGTTTAAATCAAGTAATTTGAGTCCAAATATGAAGCTCAGATAACTTCATATATCTCCCACGGCACGCTAACATAAATACAGTTTATTATTGTTAAACTGTTATTATTTAGCACATTTAGTATGTTATAGTGCAGCGTGACACATGAAATATCCACCTGCCTCATTCAATAAACAGTGATATTAGAACTGGATCTGAATGAGTCTCTTCAAACACAGATGCAGCTAGATTCAGGTGTAGATTAATTAAATATGAGACTCAAAATATATTCCATCAGACGTAGTTCAGAAAGCGGTGCGTGTCCGCCGCCATGTTGATAGAAATGCCGTCTGTCCGTGCGTGCGTGCGGTTCAAACAAAGGCTTAGCAGGAGATGTTTCGGTTATCAACGGGGGGTCAACGAAAAACCTCCACTCTGGAAGGTGGATTCAGAAACCTCCGGATTCAAAGAGGGGACCACTGGTGTCGTGAAAATGATCAGCAGAACCGCAGAGAGAAAGGTGCGGTTTCACTCAAAATATGCGCCGTGTAAACGGCCCCTTATAAATAGCACCTTATCATAGTGGATCAACCAGTTTGCTGATGACAGCCAAAACCAGCTGCTCACATGATCAAGGAGGACCATCAGCCTAACGATGGATTGTTAGCACCCTGATGGTTGCTTGCTATTCACAAGGGGCTGAGTGATACTAGCAATAACAGCATCGTAAGAGGGGGACAGTTGAACCCGGAGGCCTCCACCTCTGTTTAATGATGGATGGTTTCTTTTCACAAAGATGGTCTCCTTTACTCCTCTCTTAAACCATTGTTGAGCTGAATACAGCACCTCAATCAATCAATCAATCTTTATTTATAGAGCCCTTTTCAGCAGCCAGAAGGTGCACAAAGTGCTGAACAATACAGAAATAAAACAAACAATCAAAAATAACAATAAAAAACAGCCAGTAAAAAATTAAAAACAATTAAGACCTAACAAGAATGTCAAAGAACTACTAGGTATTAAAAGCCTGCCTGAATAAAAAGGTTTTAGATTTAAAAGACTCCATATGAGTGATGGAGCGCAAGTCCAGAGGTAGCATATTCCAGAGACTGGGTGCAACGACAGAAACGACAGTTCTTCAGACTGAAGAAGTCTTTCGGAGGAAAGATGAAACGTTTCTACAATTTTTTTTGTTTTGTTTTTTGAATGTCCAGAGGACCAGAATTAACTTTTTTAGATTAGCATCAGAGCCTTTTACTTTTTAAAGAGGACGCAGACAAGGCTGCCTAAAGGGCTTTTTGCCACACCTATCGAACCCTTGGCAGCTGCCTCATACCTCAGTCAAGACTTTAAGGGAATTCAAATTGACAAGCAAGAATTTAAAACATCATTATATGCTGATGATTTATCAATATACATGTCAACCCAAAAAACTCACTTCACCTGATGTTGCTTTTGGAAGAATATAGTAAATTATCAGTGTATAAAATTAATTATGGATAAAGTGAATTTATGCCTCTGAAACAAACTGGCTATGACTCAATTACCTCATGTGACATGTTTTAAACGGAGTCCTACTGGATCTCGATATTTATGTATTAATATAGGGAGTGATAGGCACAGCTAACCAAAAAGTTAGCTTCACTAACGCTAAACAGGTAAAAGCTAACGCTAAACTACTCAGACGACTGTCACTCAGTCTGCGTCACATGTATTCATCTTCTTCAAGGATTCAACGTTCTACATTTGTCATTCGCACCACATGTGGTACATGTGGTGTAAGTAAATTATACACAGGTCAGTTACATCCAACAATAAAATATAAAAGAAAAAAAGCGATAAGATCCAAAATATGAACTAAGAAAAACATAAACTAAAAATACACTAGGCACTAATAGCATAAAAACATTACATCGAACAGCAGCACGAGCATGAGTCTGAGTGAGCAGATGAGCACGAATGAACACAGCAGCATGAAACAGATCAGCAGCAGCATGAAACAGATCAGCAGCAACATGATGTGATTTTTCACAGTGACTACAGTATTCTGGTCAGATATTCATGAGTCTACCAACTTCAGGGTAGAAGCTGTTCATCAGTCTAGTGGTTCTACACTTAATGCTCCTCAACACCCTGCCTGAGGGGAGCAGGGCAAAAAGTGAGTGTGCTGGGTGAGTGGGGTCCTTCGTGATGCAGGTGGCTCTCTTCCTGCATCTGGAGGTGTAAATGTCTGTGATGGTGGGGAGACTGACTCCAACATCTTCTGTGCAGCCTTCACCACTCTCTGCAGAGCTTTTCTTTCTGCAGCTGTGCAGCCTCCATGCCACACGTTGATGCTGGAGCACAGGATGCTCTCCACTGCACACCTGTAGAAGGAGGTGAGGACTGAGCTTCAGACCAGCTCGTCTCAGCCGTCTGAGGAAGTAGAGTCTCTGATGACCTTTCTTGATCAGGCTGGTGGTGTTGTTGCTCCAGCTGAGGTTATCATTCAAGTGTACACCCAAGTACTTGTAGCTGGAGACCACTTCCACTCATAGATCCTCTTATGTTATAAGCTAAATAAATAAGCTCCATTTACCATTTATGTTCAGGGGTGTGTGGGTGTGTTTGTTCCTTCTGAAGTCCACAATCATCTCCTTTGTCTTCTTCACATTGATGTGAATGTTATTCTTCATGCACCAGCTCTCCAGGTGTTCCACCTCCTGCCTGTAGCTGGACTCATCATTGTTTGTGATGCATCCCAACACCGCTGTATCATCTGCAAACTTTATAATATGACAGCCTGGATGGGTGGCTGCACAATCATATGTGAGCAGAGTGAATAGGAGAGGGCTCAACACACATCCCTGAGGAGAGCCATTGCTGAGGGTTATGGTGGAGAAGTTGTGGATCCTCATTGACTGTGGTCTGTTTGTTTAGTTTGTTCCTTCCAGTTGAAGCTGCATTGACCAATAATTTCTTGTTATGTGTACACGTAGTAAGCCAATGGTGTGCCTATAACGGACTCTTCAAGATGAACCCATGACAGGAACAAGCTTGTGATTTTTTTTAAATTAGTATACGCTAATCCGCTAAACAAAAACATTGTTCCTCTATTAGCTGTTAGATTAGCAAAACTGTGCCCACCACAGAATATGATTTAACTCAAATGAAATCAAACTGAATTACCTTCCATGAATTAATAACTTTAAAAGATGGAAGAACCTAACCATGTCGCATATTGGTACAGTATAGGGTAGATCTAGTTAAGATGCATGTACTACTCCCAAAGTTTCTTTCTTTTTCATACTCTCCCAATAAAGTATATGAATAAATAAAGATCTGTTGCTTGTTTCTTCTCAGTACAACCATTTTCCACCGGATTTTCACCAGAGTTCACTCGATGATCTTCAAGAACTCAAGTAAAAACTTGGAGTAACCATGAGACCAAAAGATCTTGTAAAGTACAAGACGTTCAGCAGAACCATGACACCGACTGGCAACGGGTCCACACGCTCCTAGAGTCGGGTCTGTCCACACACAGCACATGTACAGGACTCGAACCTGTCAGACCCAGGTCTGCATGATCTGCAGATCTCTGGGAAAGGAGGAGGATGAGGAGGAAAGGAGAGTAGGAAGGGAGAGTAGGATGAAGGGGAAAGGGAAGGAGGAAGAGAAAGAAAATGAGGATGGGAGAGGAGGGACAAGAGTGGGGGAAGACTGAGAGAAAATAGAAGAGAGGAAGATGATGGAGAAGAGCAGGAAGAGAGGAGGAGGAGGTCTCTCTTCGGGCCTGCTCGGTGGAGCCGCGCGGTACCGGAGCTCTGCGGCTCTGACCTGGTTTCGGTTCGTGTCCGACCCAATGAAGTGGCTGGTTGTGTTTTTTTTTTTATCCTGCTGGACTTAGTTCTCCTCCCAATATCACACGCGCGCGCGCACACACACACACAATGTATGTGTGTATTCGCACCGAATCCTGCTGTTTTTGCTTCTTACCGTCAGATTACGGAACTATCAGAACCCAACACGGTCCAGTCTTCCGATTGAGTCCAGACCAGGACGAGGTTCTGGTCAATGATCTGCTGCACCTCCTCCGTCACATCAGAACCGGAGAGCGACAGAACCCAGCGGCTCGGAGGCGGCTCGGAGGCGGCACGTCTCCATACAAAACCAACACGACGCTGCGGTTCCGAGGCGGCAGAGTGCGCGCGGCGTTCACCGTGCTCTGTCTGTGATTGGTTAAGAGCCTGCGCAGCTTCTTTCTGATTGGCTGGAGAGCAGACTGAAACGCTGCCGTCAATGTGTGTGAGGTGTCGTAAAGCTTCCAACCTCTTCTTCTTCTGATTGCAAACAACGTTCAGGTGCATACCGCCACCTACTGAGCAAGAGTGTGTAGCTCATGGCCTCCTGCTTTTAATATTAAATGTTATGTAGATAAATGAATAACTCTTTTCTAACATCTTTTATTTTATCTTTATCCCCTTCAGTCCCTAGAATTCCTCCCATACTCCAAACTCTCCCTGCCTCTTTGACTTTTCTTTTCAATCTGTCCCTTTCATTTGTACATTTAACTCCATCAGTACCGGTACATGTTCTACACTTTCTGTATTCCCACATTCCTCACATCTACTGTCATTCCGTTTCTCTATCAAGAACATTGTATCATTTAGAAGTGTATGGCCTACCCTCATTCTCATTACTATCACGTCTTCTCTTCTACATTTTTCTCTATAATTGTTTATTGTAACCGATTTTTGAATTTTGAATATCATTTTCTTCCTTTCTTGTCTTCATTCCATCTTTTCTGCCATTTTTCTTTTTCTCTTCCTTTAATAATTGACTGGTATATGTATTTTTTAAGTTCTTGACCATTAGCTATAAAGCTCCTAGCATTCCATTGGAGAATATGAAAAGCCATTCCTATTCCGTTCCTTGTCCATTTCCTGTCGGTTCAACTGCTGTTAATAGTGTGTGGATCTGGTCTGCTTGTATTTCTTTCATATCAAGAAACCTTCCTGCTGCTTCCACAATGGATTTTATTTTATCACTTTTCTTTTTCATTTGTATTGTTACGTTAACGATATGACAGATAAATGCAAGAAACTTCTTCTTTTCCACTATCATTGATTTTTCATCTATTTTACATTTGTGATTGCATGTGATATGAGTGATATGTTCTGGTGCTGGTGATATCAGTGACTTTGTCTGGTTCTTCTGACTATCATTTACGCTTTGCACCTTTCTCTGGATAATTTCTTCATTACGCACTTCTTTCGTTTCAACTATTCTCACCAGTGCTTCAGCGTATGATACTCTCTCTGTTATTTTAATTCTTTGGGCTTCTCTGGCTTCCTTCTGAACTATACACCCTCCATATGCTGCACTGTGCTCTCCCCCACAGTTGCAGCATTTTACCTTCGACTCTGCCTCACACTTCCCATACTCATGTGGACCCCCACATCTTGCACACCTTATTTTCCCTTTACATTCCTTTGCTGTGTGTCCCATTCTTTGACATATAAAACATCTGAGAGGGTTTGGAATGTAGTCTCTGACTCTGTAATTTACAAATCCCATCTGCACACATTCTGGCATTGTGTTCTCAAAGTGTAGGATGATAGCCATTGTTTCTTTGATTATTCCATCTTTTTTACTTGTAATCCTTTTTGCTTCAGTTACTTTGCCTCCTCTAATTTCACGTTTTATTTCCTCGGGTGTCATTTCTACTGGAACTCCTGATATTACTCCTCTTAATCTGCTTAAATAACCTGGAATGAATGCTTTAATCCTTTCTCCCACAAGAGTAGTCATTTTTAATATTTTGTCCTGCTGCTGTTTATTGACTGCGTATATAAGAATTATTTTACTGTTCATGAGTCTGGCTAACTTTATTTTCCCAATTTCTTCCTCTATTGCATTTGTTAGTTTTATTGGATGCAAGTTTCTTCCATCTTGAATAAACTCCACCATTACTTTCCATTCGTCTTCCCTAATTAACTCCACCTGCTTTTGATTTTTTTGGACTTGAATTGTTTTTTGACTTTTTACTTGTCATTTCAATTTGTGGCTCACTTTCTTCTGACAAGCTACTGTCTCTTCCGTGTCTTTTTCTTTGTGCCTTTTTCATTTTTGATGAGTTTGCCATCATCCATTCCATCTCATTCTCACTCTTTCCTCCTGAAGAGGAGGCCATAATACTACAGTCAGAGCTCAGTTTATGCAATCCACCAAAACAATTTCAGCTCCGCCCTTGAAAAGTTTGTCCAGCTCTCCACACCAGGCTCCGTTCACTGCCGTCCGAAGTCTCCTTTCAACTCTAACGTCATGGTTAGCTTCCTGCTTTTAATGTTTTTTTTAGTTAGTGACGATCAGGCGTTATTGGTGTTCATTTTAGTTGGCGTTGGTTAGATGAAACTTGTTAGTTTTTAGCTAAGTATCCCCCTCCCGTACTTTACTGTACATCCTTATAGCCATCAGAAACAGCAACATAGAAGTGTAATCACACAAAAAAGAAAATATCAATTATAACTTATTGCCACACATAAATATATAAATAAAGACAGGAAATGTGAGAGCCACGGTTAAAACACAAAATGTTGAAACATTTACAGATGTTGCCTTTACGTGTCGTTTTTTTTCAGCGCAGCTACAGATTGTGCCCTCGGGACATCATTACCTGCAGTGTGTACCTTCAGTTTGGACTGTCACTGAACTTGGTGAAAGGACCTTCTCTTACCTGCTCCTGTAACCTTGAACACCTTGCAAAAAGATCTGAAATTGTCAACTTTGACCACTCTTAAGGGATTTTAAACAACTGTTCTTGGCTAAAACCAACACAGACATGTTCCTGTTTTTAGCATTTTACATCACTTTAATGTAGCTGTTTTTAAACAAAAAAGTTTAAATCATGTCATCTGGACCAGTATCTTAAGTGAAAAAGTTTCATCCCCCATCCAGAGGACTTCCTCAGTCTGCCTGCCAACCAGATCTGTCTCATAAGCCTTCACTGCTGTGTTATAAGCCAACCTCCTGTTGGAAACTCAAAAGTAGGCTTTTAACACGTGCAAAGCACACCCACCCAAAACAATCAATCATGTACAACAATCAAATGTTTTAGGCCAGATGGCCAACTTGCTACTCATAGAAACAGCTGGAAGACAAGGCCAATATCTTTTATTTTGAATTGAAGTATTCCTTGTTTTTAATTTTTCGATTCATTTTGTGAACATGACTTGTTATTTAGGAGTTATATATACAGTAGTATGCTTTAGTTGGAGACCTCCAGTTCTCTTCCTGTAGTTTATTTAGGCCCTGTTCACACAGACACGGTGGGAGGAAACATAGGTTTTTTTTGTATGTTAATTAGAGGAAAATATCTGCGTTGACACGGACGAATTCTGTGTTTACATGCATCCGCAGGAATCCATGGCCTCGGATTTGGAGGAACTGATCCTCATCCCGGCCGCATCGCATTCAGCTGCAAACCGCTCCAGTGAAAGCTGTAGATCACGAGCTGATGAAGCCAATAGGACCACATCATCTGCAAAAAACAGAGAAGCGATTATAAAATACAAAATAATAAAAATGCATTTAGTAAATTTGTTAGTGATGAGCTAGTCTAAAGAGATGTGTTTTCAGGGCAGTCTTGAACAGAGAAAGGGAGGTGGTGTTTCGAAGGTCTGGGGGGTAGAGCGTTCCAGAGGTGAGGGGCAGAGCAGGTGAAGGCCCTGCTCCCCATGGTGGAGAGGCGGGCAGAGGGTACATGGAGATGTAGTGAAGAGGAGGATCTGAGAGAGCGTGATGGGATGGAGATTTGTAGGAGGTCAGATAGATAAGGAGGGGCAAGGTTGTGGATAGATTTGAACGTGAGGAGTAGAATTTTGAAGATGATGCGTGATTTAACCGGGAGCCAGTGGAGCTGCTGCAGGACAGGAGTGATGTGATCATAGTAAGAGGTTTGAGTGATGACACGGGCAGCTGAGTTCTGGACCATCTGTAACTTGTGGAGAGATTCACTCTGACGTGTCTTGTTTTTTTTGTTTTGTTTTTTTTAATCTTTGTTTTCAACATCACAAAAGATAACAATATAATTGAACACAACTATGAAAAAAGACAATAGCCAGGGGGAACATAAATTGAACAAAATAAGCGGAAGGTTACAGTCATATTATTTTTGCAAAAATAAAACAATCGTATGTAATACATGTGCCAAGTCTTATATAAAATAAAAAATAACTGAATAACAATACAAACAAAAAAAAGATTTTAATATAAAAGTTCGTCCATAATCCCAAGTTGAGAGCAAGCCCATATTGTGGTTTTTGCTTTTTGGTTGGTTGAGGTTAATTGTAAGTAAATATTGTTTAAATTCAATTAAAAAACAGAGAAATCAGGTTTTTTCTTTAAAATTTTACATTTGTGTATATGAAATTTAGCCTTAATGATTAACAGATTAATTAAAAAGATCTTCGGATTCATTTTGCCACAATGTTTAAACCCAAACAGGATATGTTCCCAATGTAACTGAAAGCCTGCTTGTATTTTTGAGTCAACATAGTTACAGAAACTTTGCCAAAACACTTTAGAATGAGGACACATCCAGAACAAATGGGTAACAGACTCAGGGCAGAGATCACAAAAGGAACAGTTCACCACAATGTTAGAATTGAATTTCTTTAAATAGTCTTTGGCTGGGTAGATCCTGTGTAAGAGTTTGAAGGACACTTCTTTTTTTTTTCATTCATTCATTCAACCTTTATTTTACCTTGTTAGTGAGAAGAAAGTGATTTGGAAGCAACCAGGTAGATTTCCAAGAAATATTATTCCGAAAGCGATTCCAATATGGTATAGCAGGAGTGGAAGTCACATCTCTCTGAAACAAGGATCTGATTGTTTTATTATTGTTCCGAAGAAGAGGGAGAAGACATATTTTGCCAACAGGAGAATGTATGGGAGTCAGAGTGGGAGATTGATGATAAGTGAGTCTTGGTCTTTGTTTGTATAACATGCAGATCTCTGTAGAAATAGCACCAAAAACTCCAGGAGAGATGGGGAAATTAAATTTAGAGAGAAAGGCCTCATAACCCAGCAACGTGCCAACACTGACAAACAGTTGATCTATCAAAATAATGTTATGATTAAACCATGAGTCAAGAAATAAAGTTTTTTTTCTTATATAAAATGTCCTTATTATTCCATATGAAGTATCGATGAGGAGAGAAGTTGTGTTTGTAGATGAGTGACCAAGACAGGAAGGCTTGACGGTGAAAATTTGACAGTTTGATGGGGACAAGAAAGTTAATTCTCAATAGTCCAGGTATCAAATCCGCTCATTCTCAATCAGTTCATCTGGACAGTTTCTTTTTAGTAGAAACGTTTCACCCTCACTCCAGAGGGCTTCGTCAGTCAGAGTAGTCCAAAGCAAACTGAAGCTCTGACTGACGAAGCCCTCTGGAGTGAGGGTGAAACGTTTCTACTAAAAAGAAACTGTCCAGATGAACTGATTGAGAATGAGCGGAGTTTGATGGGGAGTTTTTGTATATCAAAATTACAGACCAAAAAGAAGTTCAGACCACCAAGTTTAGAGAAAATATGGAATGGTATGATGTTCCAAATAGAGGTTGGTGAATTAAAAAATTGACAAATCCAATTTCTTGAAAGTATTATTCAAAGTAGAGAATGATAAACAATTAAGTCCTCCATTTTCATATGAATTCATTAGAGTAGATTTCTTAATGTAGTGAATTTTGTTTTTCCAGACAAAGTTAAATAATAATTTGTCAATTTCTTTTTCATTTTTATTGTCAAGTTCCAACGCCTGTGCAGCATAAATGAGCCTGGAGAGGCCTTCAGCTTTAGTAAGCAGAATGCGACCACGTAGTGAAAGATCTCTTATTAACCACTGATTAAGTCTTTTTCTAGTTCTTAGAATTAGAGGCTCATAATTTAGAGAGCTTCTTCTTTTCTGATCTTTAGTGATGGTTATACCTAAATAAATTAGCTCATTTTTAACTGGTATGTCTGCAATTGAGGTTTTGGAGCAGTCCTTAACAGCCATTTCGTGAGGTTAAGATAAAGACCGGATGCTTTGGAAAAAGTATTTATTTCTTTGATGGCTATGGGGATTTGATTCTCGTCCTTTAAAAATAATAAGGTAGTATCATCTGCCAGCTGTGTCAAAGTACCGGTAACAGTTTTATCAACAATAGAGATCCCTTTCAGAGGACTGGATTTAATGTGATCGGCCAGAAGCTGAGCTACCAAAAGAAACAGGTAGGGGGAGACAGGACACCCCTGTCTGATCCCTCTGCAGATGTTGAATCTAGGAGAAGAGCCGTTTTTTAGTTTAATGGAGCTGTTGTTGTTTTTGTACAAGGTTTTAATGATAGCACTAAAGAATGTTCCAAATCCAAATTTACTTAGACTTTGAAAAATAAAACCATGTTCTACCGTATCAAACGCTTTAGAGAAGTCCAAGAATAAGATAAAACCATTATCGTGAACAAATTCAGGATAATCTAAAATGTCCAAAACGAGTCTTATATTATTTGTGATATGTCTATTTTTCATAAAACCAGATTGGGTTTCATCAATAATTGAGTGTAGAACAGATTTTAATCTTTTAGCAACAACTGAAGCAAATATTTTGTAATCATTATTAAGAAGACAAATGGGACGCCAGTTATCAAGAAGTAACGGATCTTTTTTAGGTTTTGGTATAAGAGTGGTTAAACCCTGAGTGAGGGTTGTTGGAAGAGTGCCTTTTTCTATACTTTCAATGAAAACATTTAAAAGGAAAGGGGCAAGGTCAGATGAAAAATGTTTATAAAATTCAGCACTTAGTCCGTCAATCCCTGGTGATTTGTTAATTTTGAGATGTGAGATGGCATCTAAAGTTTCCTGTAAAGAGATTGGCTCATCACAGCGTTGTTTTTCAATATTTGAGATAGGTTTAACAGTTAAATTGATCAACAGGGCATCGACTGAAGCTTGGCAAAAATTGGAGTTATATAGAGTTTCATAAAATGAACTACAATATTTAGCTATGTCATCAAGGTAATCTGTAACCGAGTCATTAATCTTTAGTCTGGAAATAGAGTTATTGACAGCATTATGTTTTTCTAAGTTAAAAAAGTAGTGAGTGTTTTGTTCACCCTCTTTTAGCCATTTTCTTCTTGATCTAATAAAAGCTCCTTTACTTTTGTTAATGTAAAAGTTATCCAATTTAGCTTGTAGTTCAGTTAATTCTTGTTGTTCTGACGTGTTTAAATTAGAGGGATTCAAATGAGAAAGCTCGGATATCCTTGAAATAATTTTGGTTTCCTCTGCTCTACTAGCTTTGGCTTTGTTACTGCTGAATTTTCTTAAGAATTTACCAGATTCAAATTAAAAAAGTTCCCAGTTAAGTCCATAAAGATTATCTATCTGTGCTTTATTCCAGTAAAATATAAGTAATTTTTTTATCTTTGTGGTGACCTCTTCATAATTTAGTAAGGAGTTGTTCAATTTCCAGTATGAAGGAGAGTTAAAAGAGTGATTTTTGTCTGAGAAGTTAATAATAAGCTCAATAACTTTATGGTCTGTAAGGGGGGTAGGTAGGATATTAACGGTAACAGTTTCCTTGTTTACTGAATCG
>JBBPBX010015482.1:30930-49398 GCA_038048925.1 Garcialebias charrua | reverse complement strand
TCGCCTCAGCTAGAAGCTGAAGATGACACTGTGGAAGAAAACTCATACCTGACTGTATCACGTGAGCTGTTGACACTTCATGTTCATGAAACCTTGTCTAACACTCTCTGTATTTTCAGATTAACTGAAAATGGAGCTGTTGCAACTGACGCAGGGATGCTGTCCGGTGCAGACAATGAGGAGGACAGATTTCCCCTGACTGTCATGACAAATGTCCAGTCTTACACTGACATCATGAAACATGATGTTGGTATTTGTTTGGTGTTTGGTGCTAAACAAAAGCCTTACAGGATAGACCAAGATAAGCGTCGTCTGTTTGGCTTCCAAACATTCTGAGATTCCACAATGTTTTGTTTGGAGAGGAGTGCTGTGTCTATATGTGACATCTGCACGTTCTCCCCCAACAAAACTCTGGCGGTGGGGATGTTATGCACCCTGGGGGTTTTAGAAGTTTAAACATCCTTGTTTTAATTTTATCATGGCTGCAAACTGCTGCAGCCTGCTGGTTCAATAAAGAACTAACCTTTTTTTTATTACTCAGCCTGCTTCACTCAAGCTTGATTGGGCAGAGCTGCTGTTCACCTGCAGGTCCAGCCTATAAAGCTGACATGCTGTGTTTGGTGCAGGGTGGAGCCTTACTGATGTGAGGTTGTGATTGCCAACTGAGTTTGGTGGACACAAGCAAGGGTGCTTGTTGGAGCAACTTGGAGCCTGCTGAAGGTAAACCAAGTTTTGATTAAGGTAGCTGTATTGCTGCCTATTTGTGTTCCAGAGTGTTCTCCACCCACTCTGATCACTGTGTTGAGCTCTCATGCTACTTTGTGTGAGCTAAAGCTCTTGAGGTAAAGCTCTTGAGGTTTGGGGGCTCTTTAAACAGCTCATGTAGAGCAACGGTGCTCTTTTAACAGCTCTAGTGCTTACTAGAGTTGTGTGAAGTTAAGAGTAATCTAGTGGAGACTCGTTGTACCAAGACTGGCTTGAGGAACGAGTGGTGGCTTATTGAAGTCTTCTGGATGGTGTGAAACTCAGCTGAGGGTTCACTGGAACTGCTGAGGACACTGTCAGGTAACCTAACAATTCTGAGAGATCTCCACCCTCTCAGATTGTTGTTGTTTGCTCCTGTTGGAGCTGAAATAGGCCCTTAAGGCCTGGCACTGGTTTCAGGACTAGTTGCTAAAAGCAAGAGTTGTGAGTGTTTAAGCTCTTTGAGAGTTTGTGTGACTCTAGCTTAAAATAGAGTGTGGTTTTGGACTGCTGTACTCTGGTTGACTCTTCTTTTTTGTCAGATGCTGAAGGGAAGCGTCTGAGCAGCTGCCCAGGAGGGGGACAGCTAACGTGAAACAGAGTGAGAGTCTGTTTCCCCTTTTTTTCTCCATTTGTTTGATACTTTTGACTGTGTGGGTGTCGGTAGTTCAGTTATCGCTTTTCTTTTATTTAGAGGTATTGTTTGGCTAGGTAGATCGTCGCCTGGGGGGGTACGACGGTCCTGTACAGGATTGGACCAACCTGGGTGGCGTTTTGTTCTTTTCCGCCGCACCCACTCGTCCTACAATTCTTTGAACTTTCTCTTTTTAATTTATTTTTTTGTTTCTTTAAGGACGCTGAGCAGGAGAAGGCGCTCCAGACGGGTGGGAGAAGCCTGAGAGGACCCTGACCGCCTGGAGGCTCTTAGTTTTAGTTAATAAAACATCATTTAAACCTTTTTCTTGTGTCCAGTGTCCTTTAAGTATGTTTTGGCCCTCATACGGTCGTAACATATATACAGTATATACACAGGGAGTCCTCAACTTACGTCACCTACGGCAATTCGGACTTACGAACGCACTGTAAAAAAATAAAAAATAAATTTATAAATGAATACATGTACAGTACTGTACAGTCACCAAGCACTTAGCCTATCCTAACACAGTTTTTAAAGATGAAGGAGTGAGTTGAATTGTCTCCCTTTCACATAAAGTGAATAGCTCCCTTTATGTGAATGGAGCCTGCTGGGGAGGAGGGAGACAATTCAACTCACTCCTTAAAGGGCGTCTTTCACTTTAAACACATGTAGTAGCTTTTTCAACTTAATATGTCTAAAACTCTAATTTTCATCAAAAATATGGCTCATATTTCAAAATAAAATGTGCTACAAATACAACTACCAGTTTGGTCTTCCCTCGCTACTCTGTCTAAAAAAAGCGCCCCCAGCGGGAAACCAGAAGTGACTTAACAGAAGGGGAACGTTCCTACTTTAGCTGAGAAAGATGGGATTGCACCAGGAGGAGGCGACAGATTGTAAAGTTGTTTTGACATAAGTATGTCATCTCTGACTATTACATCAAATATCTAACCAAATAAATTCTACTACCTAAAGCTAAAAATGGTTTTTATTTATAGCCTAAATATAGAGATACAGCATTAATTACACCACTGATGGATTTAACTACATTAGCCTAATCTTTAGCTCCCTAAACAATTTTTTTCCCGCCCCTAAACCATCCATCCATCCATTTTTGTCCGCTTATCCGGGGTCGGGTCGCGGGGGTAGCAGCCTAAGTAGGGAGGCCCAGACTTCCCTCTCCCCAGCCACTTGGAGCAGCTCCTCTGGGGGAATCCCAAGGCGTTCCCAGGCCAGCCGAGAAACATAGTCCCTCCAGCGTGTCCTGGGTCTTCCTCTGGGTCTCCTCCCGGTGGGACATGCCCGGAACACCTCACCAGGGAGGCGTCCAGGAGGCATCCTAACCAGATGCCCGAGCCACCTCAACTGGCTCCTCTCGATGTGGAGAAGCAGCGGCTCTACTCCGAGTCCCTCCCGGATGACTGAGCTTCTCACCCTATCTCTAAGGGAGAGTCCAGACACCCTGCGGAGAAAACTCATTTCAGCCGCTTGTATCCGAGATCTTGTTCTTTCGGTCATAACCCAAAGCTCATGACCATAGATGAGGGTGGGAACGTAGATCGATCGGTAAATTGAGAGCTTTGCCTTTTGACTCAGCTCTCTCTTCACCACGACAGACCGGTACAGCGCCCGCTTCACTGCGGATGCTGCACCTATCCGCCTATCGATCTCACGCTCCAGTTTTCCCTCATTCGTGAACAAGACCCCGAGATACTTAAACTCCTCCACTTGGGGCAGGACCTCCTCCCCGACCCGGAGAGGGCATGCTACCCTTTTCCGGCTCAGCACCAAACCGCTCGCAAACCGCTCCAGCGAAAGCTGTAGATCACGATCTGATGAAGCCAATAGGACCACATCATCTGCAAAAAACAGAGAAGAGATTCTAAGGCCACCAAAACGGATCCTCTCAACACCTTGGCTGCGCCTAGAAATTCTGTCCATAAAAGTTATGAACAGAATCAGTGACAAAGGGCACAGATGGTGCATTCAGGTGTAAACGGATTTCCCATGATTTAACAGGGCTTGAAGTTCAAAATCACTTTTAAAGCAAAATTAAAGTGATTTATCATTTTGTTTGCAAAAACTAACATATTTAAATGATAAAATATATATATTTTGAGCAATTTGATGAATAGTAGAAAAATCACGTCAGTGGATCTTTAAATGTTGATGTAAGATTTGTTTGATCACATTTGTTTAATAAGGTTTTTAAAAAATACATTAATGTATCTTATTGTAATGTATACAGCGGTGCTGATGCATGCGTGCAGAGAAACATCACAGATGGAAAAAGCTTAAGTTGTGCCTCTGTCTGGTTCACAGTATTGCAGTTTGAAAATTGTGTTAGCCCTAGAACGTTCACATTCTCAGGTTCTACAGGTATGTTAAGACAGACTTGTGAGAGGGCCCCTTTTAGAAAGGTTTGCCTTGGGCCCCAAAATGGCTCAGCCCACCACTGTTTAGAATCCTTGTTTTTGTATGTCCCAGAGCTGCAACATCCTCAGATTCCTGTGATCTGAGGAACAGGCAACCTGCAACTGCATTATTTCTGTTTCTTTGTTTTCTTATAGCTCTTTCATAGAAAAGGCCATAAAATACAAATTGAGTTTCAGAAAATCTATGAAAGTAGCCACAACACTGATCTGTCCATCCAAACAACTTTTGAGTTCTGCTCGGGCCCTGGCAGCTGTGTCAGTCCTTGTCTTGACATCTCTGAGTTGCCCTCTGATATGAAGAAAGACTCAGGGTAAGGGAATTCTCTAACTTGTTCTGTTCTGCCTCACTGATGTTCAATATGACAGGTTCCTGTTTACCAGAAACCATAGTCTTGGTTTGTTCAAGCCTAATCTACATATTGATCACTCACAGTCTTTTATCTCTGCTTGACTGATTTCATCATTGGAAAAAATATTTATAGGGTCTATCATCATAGCCAAGGTTGTTGATTACAATTCCTCCCAGTGTTACAGTGGATTCAGTTTCTACCTGTACTTTGGATACGATACATTCCAAAATTAGACACGACCTAGACAAAAAACAAGGCCACTCACTAATATTTTGTTGGACCACCTTAAGCTTTGATTACGACACATTCACTGTGGCATCATTTCCACAAGCTTCTGCAACATCACGTTTCTTTCTGTCCAGGGTTGCATTAGCTTTTCCCCAAGATCTTGTACTGATGAGGGGAGACTGACCCCTGTGCAAAGTCTTCTCAAGCCCATCCAAAGATTCTCATTGGGGTTCAGGTCTGGACTCTGTGGTGGCCATTCCATGTGTGAAAATGATGTCTCATGCTCCCAGAACCACTCTTTCACAGTTTGAGTCCAATGAATCCTGGCATTGTCATCTTGGAATATGCCCGTGCCATCAGGGAAGAAAAAAATCCATTGATGGAATAACCTGGTCATTCAGTATATTCAGGTAGTCAGCTGACCTCATTCTTTGGACACGTAACATTGCTGAACCAGACCAACTGCACTAAACCCAGATCATAGACTGCCCCCACAAGTCTATACTTTAGGCACTACCATATTTTCTGGAATATAGGTCGCAGCTTTTTATCATTTTTGCATGCCCTGCAACCTATATTTAGGTGCGACCTATTTATGGCTTTTTTATCACTGAAAAGCGGAAATGCTCTGTATGGGTGCGCGCTTGGTGTTATTTACATTCTAAAATAAGCTGATTTGTAATCATTTATTAACAAAAATTAAACGGAGACACACTAACATACATATGCAGCTAACAAATTTTTTTTAGGCGTTTCTGTACGGTAGTTAAATTTTAATGAAACGCAGGGTTTCCGCCCGTTGCGCGCGCACGTATTGTTTCATCAGTCGTAGCAAAACAAATGTTTAAATCCAGCTCATTTCACAATTACGTTCATTTATTAAGGAAAAGTTCAGCTCAGACACATATTTGCTATAATTTTTATCAAACAAATAATTGTTTTTAAGTGTTAATCTTCTTAAAAGCCTTGCTGTGCGCTCCTGTGGAAGAGACATTTGCAGCAGAGCTAAACACGGTCCACATTTACGTAGGTGCGACCTATATTCAGGTGCGACCCGTATATGGATTTTTCCAATTTTTTGGCAATAATTGGACAATGCGACCTATATTCCGGTGTGACCTATATTCCAGAAAATATGGTAAGTATGATGGGTGCATCACTTTAGCCACCTCTCTTGTTACCCATATGTGCATTACCCATGGTCTTCCCAGTTTATAATATTGTGTTGAACTACCGCGGTGTTCTGAACGCGGTTTTTGAAGTTTCAGCCATTTCCTTCGGTGTTTTCTCTACTTTATTCATGACAACAATTTAACACTTCTGAAACAGATTACAGTACCATCTTTTCCACGACCACAAGAAGTCTTTCAACATGGTTTAACAAATGACAAGCTACTCTGCATCAGTTAGGGTTAAATAAGTTGTTGTCATAATCCATGCAGTAATTATTCAATGGGAGGCTTACCTATTTGTTTAGGTAAATCCTAAATAAAGGCAGTATATTACACAATGGAAGGGAAAGTAGGCTCTAGTTTAGTTTCACGATCTGTATCATTTCAGTAAACCGCTGAACATGTAAACTTGTATTTTGAGAAAGAAAAAGCCAATTAAAACCTCTTTACTTTATTCTTTTCTAGGTTTATCGCTCGGCCTTTGCTTTTGTTAATGATCCATTCCCATGCAGTTTCAGCCAGAACCAGCAGGATAAAATCTGGTAAGACGTAACTTGTGAATTTAAACAGAATGAAAAAATGCTTTATTTGGAGAAGATGAATTCTGTTGGGGAAGTGCATTCATATTTTACAGTCAGTCTTTATGCCATGGAAATGCATACGCTGATTGTTCCTGGGCCAAAATTGTTGAGTGCTCCATCTGCTCCAGTTGGGAAGGCTTGGCATGAATAACGATGAGCTAATGAGTCACGCGCTCTGTCTCCATGAAAGAAAATCTGTCGAACTCTGGCTTGTTGTGACCGGCCCAGCAGTTTCACTTCCTGTCTCTGTGATTTTTATTCTGTTCTTCGTTGTAATGAAGCATCATTTGCTGTTGTATTAAAAAATGAAGCACACGTCCAAGCTGCAGAGGGTAGGTTTGTAGTTTTTATTTATTTATTTTTATTTATTTTATTCTCAGGTGAGTGGCTGATCATGTTTTATTACACAAAGAATAATGCGGAGGTTGTTTACATTCATCTCATGGATCCACAAAATTCGAAGAACTCGAGCGCTTGGACAGTTTACAAGGTGAACGCTGACGATCATACACACCTGAAAGATGGATGGAGCAGATCTACTCTTGACCTTTACTTTTTCATTTTTTACACAAAACTTACACATTGTCAAGAATGAGTCATTACAGTTAGTTAAAGAGCACCTTTTTGAAATAGTTTATTTTCTTTATTATTCACTGGAAAGACACGCAGGTCGTTGCTTTTGGTAATCAAGAGGAAAGGCACTTACTGAGCGAGGATATTTTGTGAAACAAATTGACATTTTGTGTGCTGTGTATTAAATAAAAACAATACCAGTGCATGAAAAGACAACAAAGCATTATGCAAGTTTAAACCAGACATCCTGCTGCAACATCATGCTTCGGATTCAGTTACTTTGTGAAAAACTACCACATGAAACAAACTATCCCTCTTAAATGTGTGTTAGACTTGAAAAAGACATTTTTTTTATAAAGCATTAAATTAAAGCCAGCCTAAAGTCTTAATGGTGACAAACATCACATTCATGACAGGACATGTTTTTACAGCTCGGACACGGGGTAAACAGAAACACAATGTGACTGAATGTTTCTAACAATGATGTAACATGAGTTTAATCTGTCATTAATGCTCAAACTCGGGTATGTTTAGGAGGACAGAAAAAGGTCAGAGGGCATGACGCAGACGGTGAGACGGGACATAAAATCTCTCCTCTCTAACACTGAAGCAGCCAGGTCTTCACCAGTCAACTTGTGGCATTAACGGTCAGGTCATCTGTACCTGCACCGGACTTCACCTTCTGCGCCCAGGTCCGCTTCAGTTTAGCCACCGTTAGTTAGAAAACCAACAAAGACAACACAGAAACTCAAATTGTACAGAAAGGGGGAAGTCATTCAGGCTGCACACGCGAGCGGCTTCTGGGTCAGCAAACGGTTCACACTGAAGATGATGACGGAGCATCAGGACACGAGGAATGGAGGGACAGATTGTGTTGCCATCAGCCGAAGGGTTGGGCTTTAGCTATCATTAGGGTGTTAAAAAGATGCAGTTGGGAAGGTCAGTTTTTCTTTTTGTTCGCCCCCATGAGCTGTCGAGCAAATCCCCTCTGGATGTTGGAAGGGGTTGTAGAGGGGGGACTTCAGCGTTTGGCTGGCGAAGCACTCCTGCTACCCTGTGAAACAGACAAAACACGAGAATAAGACCAGAAAGCCACTGTTTCAGGAGCAAAGAGGTTAGATTTTTGGAGGCTGGTTCATGTCATTTCACTCAAAATGTGACAGATAAGTGGATCTATAGTCGGCTTCCACTGATGGTTTGATGGCACTTTTTCTGAGAGGAAAACATTTTAGGTATATGTAGCTAATAACATCCATCCATCGTCTTCCACCCATGTTCCTAGAGCTGGTTTATGCCACCAGGAATCCGCATGGCAGGGACTCTCCCATGCTTGCTGTCTGGCTTACATCACACCCAACCTTGGCGGTGCTCCTCACAGACCTTGACAGTCCTCCCTCTGCCTCATGTGGGAGAGTTTAAGTACCTTGGCGTCTTGTTCGTGAGTGATGAGAGGATGGAGTGGGAGATGGATCGACTGATTGGGGTCTCGTCCATAGTAATGAAGGCACTGCTTTTGTTGATCGGTAAAAGAGTTATGTCAAAAGGCAGGACTCTCAATTTCCTCATCTGTCTTTGTTGCAACCCTCAACTGTAGTCATGAGATTTTAGTCATGACCAAAAGAACAAGATTCCAGATACAAGCGGTCGAAATGAACTTCCTCTGTAGGGTGTCCGGGCTCAGCCTTAGAAATAAGGTGACGAGCTCCATCATTCAGGGGAGCTCAGAGTAAAACTTCTGCTCCTTGACAATGAAAGGAGTAAGTTGAGGCAGTTGGGATATCTGATTAAAATGCCTCCTGGACTTCTCCCGTTGGATGTTTTCTGGGCATATCCCACTGGTAAGAAGCAGATCCAGAACATTCTGGAGGGATTGTGTATCGTCTCTGGCCTTGGAATGTCTCAGAGTCCCCCTGAAGGAGTTGTGAAGGAAGGACTATGAGACTATGACTATGTCAGAGGCAACATGTACAGAAGTGAAACCCAGACCTCTGTCTGGATTTCACTTCTGTACATGTTGCCTCTCTGACCCAAATATGCACAAGCTGTAAAAGATTGAGGTGGAAATCATTGATTACATAGTCCTTCCTGGGGAATCCTTAGGTGTTTCCAGGCCAGAGAGAATATCTTCTAATCATCAAATTCTGGGTATGCCCTGTGGTTTCAGCCTTGTGGAATCTGCCCAGAAGGTCTCCAGAGTGATCCTGAAACCCCCTCAGCTCACTCCTGAACCTTTATTTAAGCTGACAAATCCCATTAAGATACCAGATCTCTTTTTCAAGGGATGTCAGGACCTCCCTTCTTCTGCTCTCCTCTCAGCTTCCTGCAGATGATTGGGCTTCTCAACTTATCTCTAAGGCTGAGCTTGACCACCCTACAGGGTAACCTTACTTACTCTTTTGGCCGTGAACTGTATGCCATGGCCACAGGTGAGGGTTGAAATGTAACTGAACCAGTAAATTAAGAGCTTTATCTTTTAATTCAGCTCCTACGTCATAACAGACTGAAGCCCTCGTTACTGCATTTGAAGCCCCGATCCACTGGAGTTGGGGGTCCATCTCTTGCCCTCACTTGTGAACAATACTCCCAGATGATTGAACCCTTCAATTTGAGGCAGAGACTCCCAACCCTGAGGTACATTCTACCCTTTTCTGGTGGAGAACCATGGCTTCTCTCATCGCAGCAGCTTCACACTCGGCCACAAACTGTTCTGATCCTGTTTGTTTAGTTCGTGGACAGAATCTCAAGATAAAATACTGGAGAGGATGGTGTCTGCTTTGGGAACCACATGGAAATCTGACTGGTCTTGATGGGGACTATTTGTTTTTAGTATTGCACAATATAAAATAAACACCACCTGGACACGTTGTCACTTCCTGTTTAGTAGAAACAAAAACAATGTATGGTGTTTTGTTATTTCTTCATCGGTCTCATGTTCTCAGGTTTTAGCTGCTCTTCGTCTGTATGATGAGGATGAAGCTGGTCTTAACAGTGCAAAGTGGGAGCCGGTGTTCGTGTTAAAACTCGTTGAAAAAATTACAACTGATTGGGTCAAACGTATTAACCCTCAGATTGTCCTTTATTATGGAGAAAATAAATGTCCCATTTATTTTAGCACCCTTGGGCCTTTCTCAAACTCTCCAATTATTTTTTTAATTCGACAATTTATTTTGATGGCAGTCTTAGAAAAAAATTAATTCCCCCCTTAAGACTGTCAAATGGATTTCTTCACATTTTCCTTGAACCATTTTCCAGGCCAGAGTTTTTGATGGACTACTTCCAAGCTGTTTATTTTAAAATCTATTTACAGTAATTTTAAATAGATTTTCTATGACTTGAACTAAGACTTTCTAAGTCTTTACTTGTTTAATTTTTTTACTTTTACTGAACCCAGCGGTGTTTATTTTTTACAATAAAATAAGATTTATTAAGGAACCTTTAAAAATAACGAGGTGGTTCAAAAATAATAAAATAGGGTCTTCGTAAAATAACAGAACTCTTGTTTTTGATCAGACGTACTTCAGTACAATCATGAGCAGGGTAATCCCAATAAAAATGGTAAAAGTGATTTATTATTAAATCACTAAAAATACCAGGGCACTGCTTCTTTTATAATGTATTATGGCATAATTTAATTCAGTAGATTACCTAAATAAATTATACTTTAAGCTGTTAAATATAATTAAAAACTGTTCAATTTATCAACTTAATATAGGAGCAGAAACTATATTATAGTCATTTCTGGTTTTATTTTCATCTCAGGGGAGATAAACCTTTTGTCCAAAAACATCCCTTGTATACATTTACATAATTTGTTGCATAAATCAAACTCTTGTTCATGCCAGATGTCTGCAGGATTACCACAACAAAAGTGATTATTGTCTACAGCAAAACCTTCACATCATGAATGAATTCATTAAGAAGATTAGCTGTTTGTTTAGACTGGAAACAGAAATTAGTGGCATTGGGACGACTTTTGTTTAACAAAGCATCAGTGAGTCACATTTGACCTCTGTTGAATAGCATTATCCAGATTTTATGTATGAAAACGAACAGGCAGATAAAAGACAGCTCTGTGTGCAAAAATGTAAATTGTAACAGATGAGAAAATGAGAACAATACAGTAAAGTATCAGTATCACTAGGAAAATTAAAGTCAAGGATATTAATTTTATATTTAGAGATTAAAGTTGTGAAATTCCTAATAAAGTTGTAATATATTAAAGGATGACGGCCTAAATATTTTATCTCCGGGAAAAAAAAAAATTGAATTCACAAAAATAAAGTGGTTATTTTGAGATTAATTTTTATGAAGTAAAAATAAATATCTACTTTGGAAAGCATTTATATAATAACCTTGTTACCTGACAAAACGCTATCAATGTGTTTTAATCTTGGAAATATGAGAAAAAAAGTCAAAATTCTGTAAAGTTTTTTTTACACATTCTTACACAGTTTCATCCACCCTAAATCTATGTTAACTAAAAACTTGAACAATGTCAAAGTTCTGAGAAAAAATTAACAAGTCCAACTTTGTGCGACAATGAGACTGTAATGAAGGTGAAATACGGTAATTTAAAACAAGAAAGGATCCGATTTATGACGACGGCCATAGCCTCAGTAAAATAAATAAATAAACAGATCTAATTATAATGATTTCACTTGTTTAAAGTTACTCAATAATTATGTCTAAATGTTATGTTTTTTTAACTTTAAGGCTTAAAAAAGCCATATGGCTGCACTGGTTAAAATTGAGCACAAATACTTTAGTGTCTTTCAAACATTTAATCAGTTTATGAAAGCTTTTCAGGTTTTCACTTTATTCTGTGTCCTTAAAGGTTTTATTTTCTTCCCCTCTCTTTTATCACCAATAAGATTTTGTGGACGTTATTTCATTCCTAAGCTTCCGCTCAGCTCTGAAAAGGCGAGACAAGAGAAGAGTGTGAAAGGTAGAAAGATTATACAGATTAGACAATTTTTTATGGATCGCTTAAAAAAAAATCCATATTGTGGAAAGCTTGTTGCTTCTCATCGCAGAGCGAGAGCTGAGGCCCAAGCTTTTGTTCTCATCGAGCCTCGGTCTGTAGATTTAATCTGACGCAGGAGTGAGCAGAAATTAAGAGTGCAACAATAGTTGTGAGCTGTCTGGGGTGAATGCTAATTTCCATTTAGTTTCTTGTATTGTTTATAAGTGGCGGAACAAAAGTGATAAAATACCAAAGAGACTGCTCCAATTAGCCAAATCAGAGAGACTCTGAACGTGCCAGGAGTTTGTCTGTGCTCTCGTAGCTTAGTGACAACACATTAGTCACTACATTACAGAAGCAACCTTTGGGAAATTCAGGTGTCTCTTCTCAGGTAATAATTTATGGTGCTGTCAGTGTAGCAATACAATGTAGCAATACAATGTAGCATTACAATCTACAAATAAAAAATATACTATAAAACTATTACAGCACAAAGGCTGTCCCTCCTTTATGTGACAAATTATAAGAAAGGAGCTTGTCATTGTAGAAGTCTGATGCTAACACTATTGATGCTAATAAAAAGTGATGCTCAAGGCTCCGGCAGAGCTGTGCGTTGGGCCGCACGCCGCTCGACGTGCGCGCGCTGCGCGCAGGCAGTTCACAGCATAGCTCAGCGTGAAGCTCCAACATTTTCGCTCCAAATACTTGACGTCATTTGAGCAGCAGCAGGGCGGAGCGTTTACCTACGGGACAAATTGAGGTAGCTGATTGGTCATTTGCTGACACGCCTACTGAATTGATTGACAGGTCGGGTCGGGCAAAAAAAGGCACGAGCTGCGCAGCTTTGTTCTGTATTTATATGTTAATAAAAAGTTCTAAAAAATAAAATAAAAACAGGGAGCGCTGGTCCTTCAGCCCACACAGCAGACCAGCACACCAGGAAATATTTAGAACCTGGCGCAGCCACGTTGAACATGAGTCAGTTCGCTCGTGACAAATTCATTCATTCCTCCTCATCGGAGGAGGAAGTGAATGGTGATCGCTTCAAGCGATCACTTGACTTTTGGCAAAAAAACAAAAGAAAAGTCCAGATCAGGGATGAAGAAGGGGAATTTAATACATTTGTGTCTCATACAAAACAGTCCGGCGCCGGGCAGTTTATTGTGAGACAACGCGCGCGCGTAAGCGGTCGTAAAATTTGAGCTTGGCGTGTTCACGCCTGCGTTCAAAGGCTTGTGCCGCGGCGTTCGCACGGCGAGGCGCTCGGCCCAACGCAGAGCTATGCCGGAGGCTTAACGCTAATGATGTTCATAAAATGATGCTAATGATGCTAATAAAAAGTGATGCTAATGATGTTAATAAAAGGGATGCTAACACTAATAATGCTAATAAAAGTGATGCTAATGCTAATGATGCTAATAAAAAAGTGATGCTAACGCTAATGATGCTAATAAAAAGTGATGATAACGCTAATGATGCTAATAAAAAGTACCCTGAATCTGTCAGAGCAGAGCCAGAACTTTCCATCTGTGTTTTTATTGTGTAAAATTCCCAGTAAAACTTTAATAAAGTGTGGAAAATAACCTTAACGGTTTTCAGGGGGAGAGGTGGCTCAGAGGCTAGAGAAGGTGGGCCTGTGATCGGAAGGTCACCGGTTCAACTCCCCAGACCCAGACATCAAAATGTGTGTGGGAAAGGTGAAACACCTGCACCTGCATCCACCCTCATTTGCCCCATAACCCCCACCATCTGCTCCCTTGGGCACCCTAGACAGCAGCTCCATGCTCCACACAGAGGGCTGTGGTGGCTCGGTGGTCTGTGGTTGTGTCAGGAAGGACATCCAATGTAAAAACAATCATCAAGTCTTAGTAAAAGTTACTTTACTGTGGTGACCCTGAAGATGGGAGCAGGCAAAAGAAAAATAAAATCTAAATGGTTCTCAGCAACATCTAGTTTTTAGTGGAAAACTTTACATTTGTGTGCATGTTTTTACTTTTACATTAGCTTTTGTTAGCACTTGTACCAAAGTTCTAGTACTACTTTTTAATCATACATGTTTTTATATAGGCCTTTACTTTTTGTGCAGTAGCACCAAGATTTGGACTCTATGCTTTGTTCCCTCATGTTTTTTTTTTCATAACGTTAATGAAATTAAACCAAAAACCACCCAGCCATCCAATTGACTGCTCACCCAAACAAACAACCATCCGTCCTTCTTGACTTTAGTCTTGAATGCAGAACCATTAACTCATCAGTCCTGTCCAATTTAAACTTTATTCTGGATGTTCAAAGATTCTGTTTGATACATTTCAGTGACTCCTGTGGGATTTTAATGAAAGTGTAAATAAACCTGACCTAGTCTGTGGTTTGTGTTGACCAAGCTGACTGTCAGTAGATGCACGTTACAGTAAGGTTGAATAAAACAGCATGTAAAGCATGTTTTCTTGTTTTATTAATGGGTTTACTTTAGTGTAATGTTCATTTTTAACAATGTCTCAGTCAGATTCTCCGGCTTCATGTAAAATTAAGTTTAAAAATACTGTTTGGAGGAAAAATTCTAATGTCATGGCCTGTTTTGGACATCCAGTTATCTGAAGACGACAAAACGGGTGTCCAGACTTTAATCATGATAATGCCAGAGGCCACTTAACGTCATTTGGAAACAGCTATGCACAAAACCATCGCTCTTGATCTCTCTGAAAATTACATTTAAGACGGAAGATGGAGCTTGGCTAAAATCCCACTGAGGAGCAATCTATCTGTCTGCAGCAGGATTTATTTTTGGAAGCATGTACGTGAAAGTGGACTGAAACTGGACAAAGACAGCCACGTCAAAAAACAAAATAAAAATCATATACGTATTCTCTGTGAATCAGTCAAAAAAACGCTGAAAAACGGTGAGAAATGAATGAATTATAAATGAGTAATACAACTTTCAGGCGTAATGTGTGCTTGTGTGAGTCCTTCAAAGCACCTGATGGAGTCTGTCTGGGCATTAATTGAGGGTCCTACATGATAACGTTAATTATACATACAGATAAAGAATGCATCAGCTGCTGGCTCTCACTAAAGCAGGTAGTGTTAGCCGCTGCCTCACTGGGACCTCATCAGAACTGGATCTTCAGCATGGTTATAAGAGCCGTGAAGCTGCAGCGTGCACGATGATCGATCTCAAGTCTAACAGCCCTTCATTATTCTGCTGTAGCAGTGATATTACAAAGTCTCCCGAGTATATCAGTGTTGGAACAAATGCACAGCGAGGTAAAGCCGGTACCCTTCATCACATTTACTCACTCTGCTGCCGCTGAGATCATCACTGAGGCAGAGAAGAGTACAGAAAAACAGGGGCAAGAACGGGATTGGACAACACAGCCATTTTCTGTTAGTATTGATATGCAGGGAAGAGAAGCAGTGTGAAAAGAGCACAAGTACAAAGTAAATGACCTGAAATTTGACACAAAGTGGTAAAAGATTAGTTTTTTTTTATTTTACCATTTTGAAGATCCTAGTCAGGGAGCCTTTTCCGTCCCCTGCACTGGTCTTCTTGCTTGACTTTTGGTGGCCCTGCAGAGAAAGGAAGGTGCTCAAGTGGTTTAAAAAGTCTTTGACATTTCACTGAAAGGACTGAGATGTGGTTGACCTTTGTGTTCAAGAGTCACAGATTTATCTGGAGTTCGGTCTAATGTGGAGAAAAACTCATGGAATGGCACTCTTACTTACGAGGTTCCGGACTTACGAATATGCATCTCATTAATTTATTTTTATTTTTATGAATACATGTACAGTACTGTACAGTCACCAAGCACTTAGCCTATCTAACACTAACACAGTTTTTAAAGATGGAGTGAGTTGAATTGTCTCCCTTTCACATAAAGTGAAAGTAGCTCCCTTTATGTGAATGGAGCCTGCTGGGGAGGAGGGAGACAATTCAACTGACTCCTTAACTGTGTTAGGATAGGCTAAGTGCTTGGTGACTGTACAGTACTGTACTGTACATTTATCTATTTATAAAAAATAAATAAATATATATACTGTACAGTATATTTTTAATAAATAGATAAATGTACAGTACTGTACAGTCACCAAGCACTTAGCCTATCCTAACACAGTTTTTAAAGATGAAGGAGTGAGTTGAATTGTCTCCCTCCTCCCTGCAGGTGAAAGGGAGACAATTCAACTCACTCCTTCATCTTTAAAAACTGTGTTAGGATAGGCTAAGTGCTTGGTGACTGTACAGTATTGTACATGTATTCATTTATAAAAAAAAAAAAAATAAATATATATATATTTTTTGGGTGATCCTACTTACGAATTTTCGACATACGAGCGAGTACGGAACTCGCTCATAAGTCAGGGACTACCTGTATATGGATTACAATAAAAACAAACTGTGCCTTGATTTTCACAATATACCGTTTGAATTATGAGTCGGAAGCTACAGCGGAAAAAACAAACGGAAACTTTTTTCCATACTTTTTTCTTGAGAACTTTAAATCTCAGTTGAAATAAAAAAAAAAATAATCTCAGAAAATTTGACTTGAGCAATAAAGTCAGACATAAAATCCAGATTATTATCACAGTGTATTGGTCTGTATCCTTCTTTTTAGTTTAATGAATTCACAAAAAAGTTACATCAAGTCGTCTGGACAGATTTTTTTTGGTTGGAACGTTTCGTCTTTCGTCCAAAAGACTTCATCAGTCTGAGGCCTGCCAACCAACTGTGTCGTATAAATAGCACCTTTTCAAAGTGCTTCAAGCCAGTCTGCTGTGGAGTTCCAGAAACTAGAGTTTCACATGTAAAAATGGGACCATCGGTCTAACAATTGATCATCAGTGCGTACCAATCAATTGTTAGAGGCCTGATGGCCACTTGCTAATCATTGACAACCCGGTCAGAATGGTCTAAAAAAGTCCTGAAGCTTAACGAACTGATTATAATTATAATTTAGCATATTATACCTGTAATTATCAGCATCACGTTGACCTATGCTGGAAACGTTCTGCATGCACAAACCTTTTGGCCTGCATCAGCATGATGGTATTACTCATTCCAAACTTACACCTTAACTTATGTGACTTACAGCAAGGCACCATTTTCCAAATGCTGGCATACACCCATGTTTCATGTATGGCAGCCGTTTTAACAGTTCATGAGCTAAAGTTCATGTATGACATGAATATGTCATACATGACATATGTGATAAATTTTATATGTGATAAACGTTGGCATAAATGTCTGATTTGAGTGTATTACATGGATTATTATTGAAGCATTAAAAGTTTGACTAGCACATTCAAAACCTTTGAAACGATCTTTAGTCACTAAATGCTCGACATACATGTCAAGCAGTTTTTGGAACTGTGTTTGTTGAACATCAAGAGAGGGACTGAAAATTACTGGATTGAGAGCAGGTTTATGTAAGAAAACCAACAGAATCTTTGTTGAACATCTAAATAAAACCCGTTTGGACAGATCTGCACCAGCAGTGGACAAAGTAACGATAATTTGACTTTTCCAGCTCATTGTGTGAGTGAAAAGTGTCTTTTAGGAAAAAATAAAACTCACATGAAATGGAAAAAAAAATCACACAAAGTACAAAAAAGACTTAAATGAAATGCAAATTCAGTAGAACATAATTAATCGACTATCTACAAAAGCCCCCATTTTTTTCTCCACATGCTAATAATCTTTTTACAGTCCCTCTAAAGTTTTATTCTTCCTTTAATCGACAGCAGCGCCTCTGCCGCCTCACACACACACACACACACACAGATGGTGAATTAGGTGCTGATAAGATTGTAAAATGAAGCAGGAGACGGTTTCTTTTCAGAGGATCTTTTCGGATGAAAGGTAACGAGTTGGATGGATGAATGCACAATATGAGCTCGTAATAAGATAAAACAGCCTGCCAAGCTGTAAAATGGTCATGGTGTCACTGAAAATGGACCAGAGTCAAAGAGTTAGGGATTATCGCTGATGTGTGAAGGGATTATGGAGACACAGGTGGATGAAGGAGAATGGTCTCACATGCTCTTCCAAGAAATCATCGTACTGTTTAGACATTTTTATTTGTTCGTGTGGCTGTTGTCAAACCACCTACCATCTTGTTTGCTAGTCCTGTCCACTGTGTGTGCAGAGAGAAGAGACAGGAGGGCGAAGGGAACAAACAAAAAGTGTCTTATTTAGTGGAAAAGACAGAGTGGGAAGGGAACGAGGCAGGTTGGAGGAGGAGGAGGAGGAGGGTGAAACAAGGGTGCAGACATGCAAGGAAGAGGAAACATATGTGCACAGCTCACAATGAAGTTTGTTCAGTATCAGTAACATGCACTGGTTGTTTCCATCACCAGAACGTGGCACACTGGATGTGTAAGTGTTCACAGTTTTGGTTAAATTTCAGGATTTTGTGATGTAAAATATATATTTTAAACTACCCTCACTTTTAACGTGTTTCCTGGAGGACACAAAACTTCAAACAGCTGGTGGACTAAGTGTGTACACAGCTTAACTAATGATTTGATGAGTCACCTTTTATATCTGTTACAGTGGACAGTTCTTCTCTCTTTAGTTCACCCTACAGATGTTCTATCTAAAGTCAGGCCTTGAATCCAGCAAGGTCGCTCCAAAACTTTGATTTATTTTAATTTATGGTGAAGCTGTTCTTTTGTCCACTACGATCATGGATTAAAGTTCTCTGTCGCCGGGACGGATTTCTGTCATCTGTAAAAATGAAACGGGGGTGAAGAATGTGTATTTTGTTGTGGTCTTTTTAAAGCAGCAGCATATA